>SJYC01108779.1:0-49503 GCA_006408675.1 Madoqua kirkii
TGCCCCCCGCCCACAAGAGACTTTCAGCAAGAAACTGGAATGCTCCTTAATACTGCATCTTTCATTAGCAACTTCTGTTGCAATATAAAACCCTTGAACTTCTCTATTGTTCTATTTTTCACAAACATATTGGAATTAATGAAGCACAGAGATCAAGTCTACCTGGTGATATCCTGAAAGCCGTTTAGCTGGTCCTGAATATACAAGATAAATTTATAAATGGATAAAGAGATAACTAAACAGAGATGAACATAAGTAATATTAGCCCAGAATACCTTCAGGATTATTAAGTTTTCATTATATAAAACATATAAGTACTTTCACCAGAAATTCAAGTTAGGAACATAGCTGGGGAGTTCAGTCTCCTGGCATTTCCCCACCCCACCCTCTGACCTCCAAGCCATGCAATTTCCATAGGGACCTAGAATAAAACAATACTCAGCCCTCAAGTCCCTTTTTAGTTTGACCACTCTGAGGTTGTATTGGTAGAACCCTATTTATTCTTTTTTTGTGTGTGTGGCTTCTTATTTTTCTGATGGAGGTTAGTAATATTTATATAGATAGGATATTTCAGCAAAGGGCAATGAAAAATATGGGAAAAGATGGCAATTTGATTATATGCCAGAAGAGGAAACAAAGCAATGAAACATTTTTATTCCAACTGTCAGTTCTCTATACAATTTTTGAATTGTATAGTTTAAAGAAAGAGACAAAGGAGCTTTTCTAGAACACAAGACATTATAATTGTACATGGTCTATAACTGTCAAAGATGGTTATGCAAAGGACTATTAAGAGCACATCTTTACCAGTAACATTGATTGCAAACTTAATCACACCAATAACTCTTGATCTCCATACTTTCCTGCTATTTTGTTCATATTTTAATTTCTTCATTTCTTCTCTTTGGGTCTTCCCTGATAGCTCAGTAGATAAAGAATCTGCTTGCAATGCTGGAGACCTGGGTTCGATCCCTGGGTAGGGAAGATCCCCTGGATAAGAGAAAGGCTACCCACTCCAGTATTCTGGCCTGGAGAATTCCATGGTCTGTACAGTATGTGGGGTCACAAAGAGTCGGACATGACTAGGTGACTTTCACTTTCTTCTCTTGGCCTATACCTCAGACCATTTGCTTCCCTGACTAGATTTGAATTTACTTCTCTTGTGAGGTCTCAATATTGTAAGATGGAGGCCCAATATAAACCACTGTAAAGGGCAATCTAACAGAAAAAAGAGGGTGCTCCAAGTCCATAAAGAAGAATACATGCAAAGATTCTTTATAAAGTATCTATACAGCACCTGTCCATGAACTGACTACACATTTCATTCTAATGTCTCAATATTGTTAACTTTCTATTCATACTATTTTAGATATATTAAACATTTGAGCTATTTGCACAACCGTATTAACAACAGTGAACATTTTTACATGGTATTATATGTGTGGTAAACAGTTTTATAACCACATTAGTTTTCCCTGAAACATATTTGAAAGGGGGAAGGCAAGGTACTTTAACACACCTGGAATTAAAGCAGTTTGAAGTTGAATTAAAAGTAACATTGCTTATGGTACAAGCAACTACAGTGCAGAATCTGAGCAATTTGAGATGAAAAGTATCTAACTTGACATCAGATCTTTTCATTGCTTGTCTTGCCTCCTCCATCATTCTCTTGAATGCATTTGGAAGATATATTTCAGCATTCCTCTTCAGGTCACCCACCACTTCCAAATCAATGTCACCTCCAAATTAGTCTGTCCACAGAGCAGATGTCATTAACCACCACCCAATTTCTACCTGCTATCTAAGCTAGATTCTCATTTCAAAACCCATTTCTCCATACAGTTCTACCTGTATCCTTTTTATTAGCATAAATTATTTCTTCCTCCATTAAGTGTTTATGGTTTTCAAACACGTACACACATACCTTCCGTAGCCAAGTTGTACAGACATAATTCTTTCAAACTTTTCCCATAAGTCAGCCTCTTTCCCCTAATCAATTGTGAAACTCTTCTTTGGATTCCTTCCAATCTGTCTACTTATTTTCGGTAGTCAGACAAACCAAACAGAATGGAGCATTCTAGAAGAGGTCTCATGAATGTCATTGGGAGTGGAACTGTCACCCTCTATTCCATGATGAAATGCTCTCAATACAGTGCATCCAAAAATAACATTACCCTTTTGGGTCCCACATCACACTAAAAATGTGTAGTCTTTTCTATTTTTCAGCTTTGTATCTCCAGGTGTCCCCGCTAGCATCTCAGGAATAAATCCTGATCAGTCAGATTCTTAAGAAAGTATGCTGTCTAATATTCTTCATAAACATTCCCAATCAACTTCTTACATTTTAAGTTTTATTTTCTTTATGTAATTCCTTAAGCTCTTCAAGACTCTCTTGTATACCTGTGTGCATCTACCACAGAAAATTCCCTGAGGGCTTTTTAAAAAAACAGTTATTTCCCCATTGTTTAAGTCTGTTGCTAAGCATGCGTTTTTTCCTTTGAACCTTTTTAGTTTAATTCAATAAACATCTATCTAATTGCTCCAATGTCATTCACTGTATTAACAGAGGAAATAGAGAGGATAGCAATGGAGAAAAAGTATAGCAAAGGAGAAAGAGTAACAATCTCTATAGGAGAGACAAGCACACAATTATCATTTGAAAATCACTTAATTCTTTCCTGGACATCCTGAGCACAAGTCTTCCTTTGACTTACTCAAACCCTAAATGCCCCGTATGGGCTTCCCTGGTCGCTCAGACAGTAAAGAATCTGCCTGCAGTGCAGGAGACACAAGGTCAACCCCCGGATGGGGAAGATCTATCTCCCAAAAGGAAGATAGATTCTGGCAAAGGAAATGGCAACCCACTCCAGTATTCTTGCCTGGGGAATCCCATGGACAGAGGAGCCTGGTGGGTTACAGTTCATGGAGTTGCAAAGAGTCAGACACAACCAAACAATAAAACAACAACATGAATAACACAGTTAATGTCTGCTCTGTGACTGAAAAAACTCAACTGGGCCCCAAGGATAAGGATAAAGAGCATTCCATTAGGTGTAAGTGGTACACTGTGGGTCCTCCTTGATAGGTGGGAGCACAGCTCCCAGGGTGACCTATGCATGGGGAATTATTGGTAAACAGAAAACCCTGGAAATCAGACTCTTCCTCTAGGAATCCCAACCAGCACTGTATGCAGGTCTTATCACTGACCTCTTTGCTTGTTTCAGGTTGCCCAGATTATGTCTTAGCTTTGTTTGTTCTGCATTTAAATTTAAATTTTTACTTTCATTGAACAAGAATAGTTTCAACCAGGAAAGACAGCTAGGTAGAAAACAACAGAAGAATATTATAAAACAGAAGACCTAGATTCTCATCCAGGTCTTAGCACATCCTTACACCACAGCATGATTTGTCTGAGTCTTGTCTTTGCTCTAAAACCACCAGGATTTAAATATGGTGCAAAGAAGAAAGAATCACCCAACTTCTCTATGCCTCATTTTTTTTTTTTTCATGTGCAAAGTGGCACCAATACTCTTGTCTCTGTCAGCGCTTGTTACCAAGATGAAAGGTGTGGTGGAGGTCTCTGCTTGGTCCTGGCCTGGAACAAATCTCCATAAATATCAACTGTAGGTTCTGTGTTGTGTTGACTCTTTCTGATGATTATTTCAAGTTGATTTGCTAACATCAGAGTGGCATCTTTGAAAGGTAAGCAAACTTTCTTTCATTGTCATTTGAATAACATTTATTAATGTGTACGTATCATTTACCACGGCAAGCAAACTTTGTGTGATTGCTTTCAGAAATCAGTAAACTCGTTGACTGAGGATGACTTTTCCAGCATCTTCTCTCCGGAAACAGGACAATCAGTGAAGGAGAGGTAGAGAAGTGCTGCTCTGGTATGAGAGGCTGAATTGTTTGCACCATTCCTGATCCTTCCCACAGCTTCTCTGGCCTCCTCCATCTCAATATTGAATCTTTGTGACCCTGGTTGCCATGGCTTCTCTTCTGCACCATTAAAAAAAACAAATTCTACCCCCCAAAACCGAGGGGCAGAAATGCCAATGAGCTTTACATTTCAGAGTTGACATCCTATCCACTGATAAATTTTATGCTGCACTTGTTTTTCTCTAACCTAGATTGAAAATCTCTAAATCAGGGAGGTGCTATCTTGAATTGCTTGTCCTGCACCACATAAATCATCAGCAGATAAATCATCATAATGATGCTGCCAACTAACCCCATGTCACGCTGCCAGGCCCTCCTTCTTTCAAACTGTGTCCATTTTGTCTGAATCGTCTTCTAATTCCATCTTAATATTTAAATGAAAGTGAATTAATTTAAAAATCAGAAACCTTGTCACACAGCCTATTTAATTCTAAAATGGGAGGTATAATATTTCTTATATCTATGGCTATAGAAAATTCTTTCTCAAAGAAATTATCCAGGACATTTAGATCGGTCTGATAAAATTGTTGTCTTTTTGTCCTTAATATTTTCATTACAACCAGAAGAAGTTTAACTTGGCCTTATTGACCCCTTTCTTTATGATACAGTCAATCACATCAGAATTTATTCACTAGACATTAATAACAGGTATCTTTCTTCTCATTCTCTGGTCTCCTGGATTTATTACTGTATCTTGCTTTTCTTACTTGTAATGTTTTAATTTACTTGTTTAGTTGTGTCTGACTCTTTGAGACCCCATGGAATCTAGCCTGCCAGGCTCCTCTGTCCATGGCAGTCTCTAGGCAAGAATACTGGAGTGGGTTGCCATTGCTGTCTCCAGAGGATCTTCCTGACCCACGGATCAAACTTGAGTCTCCTGCATTGCAGGCAGATTCTTTACCATCTAAGCATCCCAGCAGTCTTCAAATAGCTTATTAGATGGGTTTCCATATTGTCCCATTTCCCATGATAACATCTTTTGTTTTGTTGTTCCATATTTTCATTATGGTAAAATATACATAAAATTTACCAGTAGCCATTTTTAAAGTGTACAGTTTGGTGGCATTAAGTACTTTTCCCAGTGTTGTACAGCTATCACCACTATCCATTTTCAGAATTTTATCATCAGTCCTAACTGCAATTCTGTTCGTTTTTTAATTAAGCATAGCTGATTTACATTATTTTGTTAGTATACAGGTGTACAGCATAGTGATTCAATATTTTTATAGATTATACTCAAAGTTATTATAAAATATTGGCTAGGCTCCCTGTGCTGTATAATATATTTGTAGCTTATTTATTTTTATACACAGTAGTTGGTACCTCTTCCCATGGTAACTTTTTTGAATCTTTGACATGTCGATATTTTAAGAAGCTGTTGCCTCTGTTTTCATTCGGTCTTGTTTTGTTTTTTTTTTTGATCAATTCTATTTACAGATATTCAAGCACATTAATATTTACCTGTCAGGTATTTTGACAGGTAAATATTTTATATAATATCATCACACTCAAACTATAAAATATTAATAAAATATTTACCAGAGGTGAAGTTTTCACATGCCACTAAAATATTTGCTGGAAATTTCATAGTTCAAAGTTTCTTACAGAACTAGCTTTGACCTCAGAATTTGAGCCAATTAGTATGTTTACAGAAATCATTTCTTATTCATTTAACATAATTACAGAACTCTGTTCATGGCTGTAATAGCATGCAGTTATTAGCCCCTTCTTTGACTCTCTTTTGGTGTTAATAAACAGGATAGAAACCACTTTTTAGTCCAAATATCTCATTCTTTGTGAAATACCAAGACAGTGACCTTGGCAAAGAGCATCTCAGAATATATTTCTAAGTAGTTTGCCCAGGCATTTGTTGAGGTCTCCTCTGAAACCTTTTAGAAATGAGAGGAAAGTAATTTTATGTCAAATTTTATGAAAAGAGAACTGAAAATATGGAATTATTATTTTAAAACTATTAAAAATGAAGTATTTATCCAGCCAAGAAGGAGCCAAGTCTAGAGTCTGTCATGAGATCATCACATTAGTAAGTATTCAAGAAACATTTGTTCAATGAACATTGGAGTAGAGGGTTCATGCAACAGAGAGAAAAGGCTTAGGAACAATGGTAATACTAAGTACTAGTATTATTTATGAATCATTTCTGTGTGTCAGGCAAGTTATAAAGTTTTTACATGCAATATTTAATCTTCACAATGACTAGAGGAGGGTATAATGTTTTAAACCCACTTTACAGATGAGGAAACAGGTTCACAGAAGTTAGTTCCATCATAGAGCTAGAAGTGTAATCCAGGCATTTTGACTCTAAAATTATCATTCTCAACCTCTGTTTCCCTCCTTTCCTGACCACAAAGTCTTTCATCTAGCAGATAGAGTTAAATTGAGCACAGGCTCTGGACAAGGGATTGGAAACTGGCACAAAATATTTATTTGTAGAAAGATTAAGGCTTGGTATTTGTCAACCAAGATATCGAAGTCATTTTTTAGAATTATTTTTTTTTTTGAGGTCAGAACTAGTTTCTGAATAGAAATGTATCTTAATCCAAAAGTGAAAATGAACACTCTCAAGGGGAAGAGGGGAGTAGCAGAGCCTGACAATAACGTTACAAGTTGGTGTAAATAGTTTAGGGAGCTCAAAAGCTAAACTTGAGGGGAGAAACGCAATTTATAGATGTTGGAGAGCAATTATTCAGAAACGAAAAAAAAAATTAAGTGTAGTCAAAAGTCATCCCTAATATAGAAAATTATTGATGGCTGCAAAAGTTACCTAAATCTCTTTTATAAACCACTCTGCAAATAAAATTACAATAGCATTTTAAGTTTCACTGAATACTTGGGCTAAACAGGTATTATACATAGATTCAAATCTCCTCCCAGTTGCTTCTATTTAGGTCAAACCTGTTGGAAATTTTGAGCCCTATTATCATCAAGACAAAGGATTTTATTTAACTATGTCCAGAATAATTAGGAAAAGCAGGCAAAATCTCATATTCATTTAAAACTCTGGTTGGATAAAATTAAGGTTTGCCTTTGCTGCGGAATGCCTTTCACCTCTAACCTGAGAATTCACTGACCCTGCCAGTAGGTCAGTGTCTGGGGAAGCATCATTCTGGTCATAGGCCTAACCTAATCCTGAATTCAAACCCAATCTTCTCCCTTTAAAGAAGCTCTGTGCAGATCCTGCTCACCTTCAAACAACTCTGAATGTGCAGCTCCAAATATGTTGACAATCTGGATGCAGGGAACAGAGGCATAGGTAAGAGCTCAGGTATTTTTATACTTGCCCCATGATGGAAATAACCTTCCTGATGGTGAAGACTTTGATTTAGGTTGCCAATCCAAACAAGCTTCCCATTTAGTTTCTGTGATACAAATAATTTTCTCCTGTAGCTTTAGGTCCTTTACTTAATTTTCTAAATTTTGTGATATTAAATCCCAGCACTAGATTCTCCAGTTTTAGGATGTTCAATAAATAATGTTTTTGAACTGTGGTGTTGGAGGAGACTCTTGAGAGTCTGTTGGACTGCAAGGAGATCCAACCAGTCAATCCTAAAGGAAATCAGTCCTGAATATTCATTTGAAGGACTGATGCTGAAGCTGAAACCTCAATACTTTGGCCACCTGATGCAAAGAACTGACTCATTGTAAAAGACCCTGATGCTGGGAAAGATTGAAGGCAGGAGGAGAAGGGGACAACAGAGGATGAGATAGCTGGATAGCATCACCAACTCAATGGATATGAGTCTAAGCAAGCTCCAGGAGTTGGTGATGGGCAGAGAAACCTAGCATGCTGTACTCTATGGAGTCGCAAAGAGTCGGACACGACTGAGCAACTGAACTGAACTGAATAAACTGAATATCAACATTCAGAAAGTCTGGCCTGGTTTTTCCAAATAGTGACTCCCCCCACCTCCGCCGCCCAACCCCCACCACCAGGGGAGGGTAATCTAGAGCAGTAATTGAGTGCATCATTATTTGTCACTGATGATAGCTGAACAAATCAAATATCAATCTACTAAAATGTATCCCTGGTTTGCCTATACAGAATTCCAATTATGTCAAAATATTTAATCTCTAAAGTGGTGATATGTGTGTATGTGTCTCTGCATATATAAGTGTACAGACACTCAAAGTCCTTGAAACATTCAACATCTGCTCAGCCAACATTTCAAGGGTATTTAAGCTTAATGTTACCAATATTAATTCACATATAAAATGAAAGTTTCAGCTTCAATATTTGCTTAACAGTTTTGAGTTGACCATCAACTGTCTACTAATATAGGACCAGTCTCCTGGAAATTGTAACCAAGTACAAAAATATTAGCAAAGAAAGTGCAAGAAGTTGTGGCTAGGGAATATGTCCAGCAAGAGCCCTGGTGAGGACATTTAATGGAAAGCAACGTTAAGGCAGAGGGAGAGAAATTCTAATGGGGAAGAAAATGGAATGCAGTGTTCCCAGAAATACAGTGAAGAAAGGTATTTGTATTAGGAACAAAAAGTGGAAGTGAGGTGGACAGGAGAGCCTTGTTATTTCACAGTTGGGGGACGGATTCAAAATGAGAGTGGTGATTGTTTTTGAAATGTACATTATTTCTCTGACTGTGAAGGAGGATGCTTCTACAACTCGACTTCCTTTGCAACCAAACTGCTGCTTTCACTGCCTCCTAGGGAAGTGTCACCTTCATCTCCAGACCTTGTCTGTCCCTGGCAATGGCTGAAAGGCATCGCCCTGGACTCCTGTGAATACGTCACCTAATGAAGACATCTATTAATATGTGCACATTACAGCTTGCCATCTGGCTCTGCCTCTTAGACCGCTCTCCTCCCTATAGATCTCCACACACAGAGCGCCCTGCACTCAATCAATTATTTATCCATTTTCCTCCCTGCCGTAACACACCCAACCTCCGCTCTCTGCTGCAGGGCTGCTGAGGGCTGATGGCACGTATTTCAGGCCTAAAACACTTTTCCTCCTGAAATAAACATGGAGTCCTCTCGTTCTGTTTTTATTCCTCTGGGTCCCCTTCATGGGTATATTGTGAGCACCCATGGAGTATGAGACCCCCACCACAGTTCCAGCAGACTCTGGATAAACAAAAATTTCCTTCCAATGTGTGACCTTGCCAAGTTGCTTAACTGTGTTCACCTTGGTTTCCTTACCTGTAAAATGAGATGACCATGGGACCTAAGCTATCAGAAGAGGCTTGTTTTGAGTATTAAACAGATAAACATAGGTCAAAAGTTTAGATGAGTACCTGGCCCATAGTAAACAAGGTTATTGTGCTGCTATCATTTTTCCTCCTTTTATATTACCACATACATTAATCTACTCATTCTTTTTTTTTTTCACATTCATTTCATGTCTTAGAGTTCCTGAACAAAAGTTGTCTATATCTCTTCTAAATTATTCCTTCCACACGTTTTAAGATTTTCCCTTTGAAGTAGTAACATGGTGTTGTTTCTCTAACTTGTTCTGACTCCTTATCCTCTTTTTCTTTTCAGATTTACTCTTTCTTGTTCACTCTTGTCTTGATTTTCTAATATTTCTCATTTACATCTCTTTCTGTCACTTCAGAAACTTTGTCCAGATATAAACCATGAATGAGCTAAACTACGATAGTGAATTTAATTTTCATGGTATTCTGTACTGAGTTCATTTAAAACATAAATACTTAGTTATTATTTAGATTATTGGAAAACAATAAATATCTCATTCTCAAATTAAGTTGAGATTGTTTTTCAGCTGTGCTATGACAAAGCAGTCCCATACTGAAAACCAGCCAATGAGATTCAGATTCTTTCTGCCTCTCTCCTGCAGGCTGTGCCCCCCACACACGCCCTTCCTCCCTACCCGTCGTTTCCTTTTCCTCCCCTGCTCTAATCCTGTAAGAAATATTTTTTAGTAAAAGGTATAATATGTATCTTAACTTCAAACTTCTGTTTAAACACTATTTTAAAAATAATATTGACAATCACAGCTCAGGAAGACCTTCTTTGACTTAATGTTTCTCTAGACCTTTGGGTTAATGACCAGGGGTCTAACTTGAGTTACTCTGGTTGAAAGGAAGAGCAGGAAAGCTGGGCTTTGCTTTTGAATACTACCTCAGCTGGCATTTATCCATCTGAGAGTTATGCAGATTAGTAGGAAAAAAGTTCTTCCGACAAAGGCCTTTACAGTTCATTAAAACATTTATTCAAAATGCATTCATTCTAGTCTACATCAAGATTCTCCTTGAGCACTGAGGAATAATAGGAAAAAACAGGTGTATCCCTCTCTTGGCTCCTTCCCAGGCTTATACAGATCGGCTTGATTTTAAGAAAGGCCAAGCATCAGGGGCAATATTCTCAACTTGGCAGAATAACTGCTCTGCAGGGAAGAGAAGGGTGATGCCAAAATGCAAATATTCACTGAGCACTGTTCCTGAGGGCATGCTGCTCTCTCTGTGTTTAACAAAGATTGGGATGTGGGCCTCTGTCAGAGTAAATGGCTGGCTCTATGTGTTTTTGCAAAATGATAAGATGAGAAAAAAATGAATATTTATGCTGTCTTTGATTCTTCTAAATTTTCTACCAAACTGCCTGCTTATGCTTTAATATTATCATTAATAATACAAAGTAGAATAAAGTAATTAAGTGCCCTTGGGCATCACCTGAGCATTTCTGTACAACTATGATGCCCCGAGGCTCCCAGATTCTAATGGTCTCACGCTTAGCACTTCACATGAACATACCCAGGTTGGCTATTTTATTTCTTGCCTGAAACTGCCTCTCTGCTCCAATTCTTTGGTTTTGGCTGCAATTAGATTTACACTTTGCTGTACTGTAAAAATCTCATTTGACGATCCATATCCATCTTCTATAACACTTGGCTCCAGTGGAGGTGAGAGAAGCCCTTCACCCATGGCACACAAGGCAACATCTAGGGGAGAGGGTTTGGACTCTTCAGTGCCTGATGAGCCATCAGCGAAATTAATGTCTCCATGCATTAGGAGTGCTACAGCCACATTACACATTGCAGGATCACTGAAGCTGCTTTCAGTAAAGGATAAAAATGCCATTCATTTTACACACTGAAACCAAATGTTTTATAAGCCTACTCCTCCCAGATTCAGAAAGCAAGACTGGATTCTTCACATACTGAGAGAAAGGACCAGGGGCAAAACAAATACAGCAAAGAGTCAGAAACCCAGGGTGGAGGGGGAAATCAGACCCTCAGAGAAGGTTTGAGAAATGTTGTTAAGTAAGATATGTAAGTATCAGTAAGATTGAATAAGCAGACAGATCTGCAACATATAAGAAAGACAAATCATGAGATGGGCAGTCGTAAAAAGATTGCTGCTGCTGTTCAGTCGCTAAGTTGTGTCCAACTCTTTGAAAGCTCATGGACTGTAGCCCACTAGGCTCCTCTGTCCATGGGCTGTCCCAGGGTAGAAAGCTGGAGTAAGTTGCCATTTTCTTCTCTAGGGTAAAAAGGCTGAAGAGCATACAATCCAAAGGGCTTTAAGGTAATGCTTTGAAGATACTGAAACACACAGTCTTTTAAACAGATGCTAAAGGCAGAGATCCTAACTTTTTCTACCCTCCTACACCCTGCAGGGATGACTTTCTGGGCTCAAGGTTACTCCCTTCTTTCCCTGTTCAACTTTCTTCGCCCTCCCTGTACAATAATCTGGAGACTGAGACTAATGCTCTGTGTGACTCTCCTTGGCCAGGAGTGCAGGGACTGCAGAATGATGACCGCTTTTGGCAGAGGCCCAGAGTGGAAAATTTATTTACTACCTTGTCGATGTCTGGTGAGATGGGCTGCTGACTCTCTGCATCCATTATAAAGTGCACGCAGGGCTAGGACGGAAACTGACAAAGAGCTCCCTCCAGCTTTGGTAACCTCAATGAAAAGTAAAAAAGACCCAGGACAAGAAGCCACAATACAGAACCAGTCTGCAGGGACACCAGCTGGGGTCAAGGCACGGAGGAAGGAACCACTGCATGCTCACTCTTTAGGGTGCTGGTTTTTGAAACTTCACCCACAGGAAACTAAGACAAACATACACATTAGTTTGTGTTTTAAAGTAAAGTGAATACCACTTGATGGATAAATTCAGTTTTGGTGTGGATAACACTGCAAAACAGTATTTATTTAGCAGTTTTCAAAATACTTTCACTTTTAGTCCTCATTTTCAAGCTAAGGGGAGTTGGTGATTTACCAAGAACTTTCAAAATTAAGGATCATTACTTTTGCTACATTTAAATTCAAATTACCTGGGAATACTCAATTAATCAATCTTTAAACAATATTAAAACAGTCAAGGCCTGTCACAGTCTCATCTCTCTGATGGAAAAGGATTCAACATTCCAGCCAAACGAACAAACCATTCTGAAGGGAGGGGGCTTAATATATTCCACCAGTGTTCTTCATTCAGCCTCCCCCCGCCCATTTTTTGTAATGAAGAAAAGACATATGTCGGCACTGAAATGGCTGTTGCCATCTTACTCTCCCGTCTGGCTGTCACATGGCTAATTGTCCAAAAACAGCTGGATGAAGCAATACCATCATTAATGGCTCAGCTCAAATATGGTCAGGCAGAATGAGTATCACTGTATGCTTGGCCCTCATACAGCAAAATATCTTCCAAGAAAAATGTGCTTTTCATATTTTGTGTGGCCCTTAAGTCTCTTTTTCATGACAGTATTTGTTCTTTGTATGATATCCCTGTGCAACAGTTTTTATTTTCTTTCAGAGATATCTACATAAACTGTCTTTCCAAAATAAATAAATAAATACAAGATACTGTTTATTCCAGGATGCTGAGCATTTTAGTTTGTGATGAAAACTAGGAACATGATATACATGATAATAATGTGTATTTGTCTAGAATTTTATAATCTGAAAACTCATCAAGTCTTTCCTTCATCCTCCTGTAGAAGGCTAATACAAGTTTATGTGACAGCTACTTCAAAATTTTGAGAGATGGTAATTTGTGAATAAATGGTAATTTCCATTACTGGTTAAGAGGAATTTTCTTAGTGCCAGAACATCCCATTTCTAGTCATTCTTAATAAAGGCTGCTTAGCATATAAGGCCCCACTCCAGTACTCTTGCCTGGAAAATTCCATGGACAGAGGAGCCTGGTAGGCTGCTGTCTATGGGGTCGCGTAGAGTCGGACACGACTGAATGACTTCACTTTCACTTTTCACTTTCACGCATTGGAGAAGGAAATGGCAACCCACTCCGGTGTTCTTGCCTGGAGAATCCCAGGGACAGGGGAGCCTGGTGGACTGCCATCTATGGGGTCGCACAGAGTCGGACACGACTGAAGCGACTTAGCAGCAGCAGCAGCAGAAGTATATAAGATGCTTAGTTTCTACAGTGGGTGTCAGCTACATGGATTGGCTCTTCTCTGAAGTTAAGCAGCTTATTCTCTAAATCAAGACTTATGAATGTACAGGCTGTTATTCTAGATTCTAAAACTGCCTTTGTTAATTATATTCATATAAATGTTCAATCCCCTTTTAGAGTCTTCCTAAATTATCTGCTTAATATTGTCCAGCATCAGTGATTTTCATAGGTTAATTATTCCCCACATAATAGAGCCTGAGCTTCGTCCAGTTAAAATTTGTTACCTTGTCATTTGATTAACTTTCTCCTCTGGTTCAAAGAAACAGAATAAAGTGAGAAGACATTGACCATCTATCTAAAACAGTGTCCCACACTTACAGAACATCTATCTGTCTATCTGTCTGTCTATCTACCTACCTACCTGCCTATCACCATGTCTGCATATCCATAAACGTAAGTAGCAGAGAGAGATTAGAAGGATCACTAGTTTTATTCCTACTCTGTCCCTCCACTCAATATTTAAAGGACAATGTGACCTTGGGTGCTGCCTTCCTGCAGCATGTGAGGTAACCAGAAAGGGCATGTTTGATTTGGCTGAAAAATTATAGGGAAAGTGAGAGAGGGGTAGTGACAGGTGTTATGTTTAGATGTGAAGAGATATTTTCCGGCTGGCAACTGTGATACCATCATATTTTTTTATGCTGTTTCCCTTTGTCCAACCCTACATGGACATCTGGAAGTTGAAGAATTCTTTGGCCTTAAACACTGAATCTGTAAAAGTAGTCCATTAGTTCAAAAAAGATGTATTATTTTTACTCACCTTCAAAGACTCCCTCTATAATCTATTCCTAGGGCCATAGAACACCTATTCCATCCAGTGTATCTTTTAATTTTTCTTTAGTCTACTAATGTTCTTTTGTCCCACTAATGTTTAAGCTCCTTAAAGTTGGAGGTGAATTGTTTGTACAAAACATAGTAAGTGCTTAACAATATCTGTGGAAATGAACTGTGAGATCAAGTCTAACTTGGCACTCAAGGCCAGCATAATTAACTACATTTTTGGCATCTTCAACCTGTTGATTTGTAGATGGATCCAATTAAAAGGTCCAAATGGACATTTTATTCCATTTTCAAATCAGTCCCCCACTCCAAATCTTTCTTACCTCAGAAGAACACATCTTCATCCACTGAGTTACTTAGGCTAGAAAATTTGGAGATATCCTTTTCCCTCCTCTTTCTCTCATCTGCCACATTCAGTGATCAAAATCTGTCCATGTCTCTCTATTCCCAATGCTGCTTTTATAGTCTGGAAAATCATGATCTCACATAGACTCCTGAAGTCCCTGAATGATTTTTATCTCTTCTACTCATCTTGGGTCACTCACTCATCTGAGCTTTAGTGGAAAAGTGAAAATGTTAGTCATTCAGCCATGTCCAACTCTTTGGGATCGCAAGGACTGTGGCCTGCCAGGCTCCTCTGTCCATGAAATTCTCCAGGCAAGAATACTGGAGTAGGTAGCCATTCCCTTCTCCAGGCGATCTTCTCAGCCTAGGGACTGAACCTGAGTCTCCTGCACTGCAGGCAGATTTTTCACCATCTGAGCCAAGGTTTTATAGTCCCCACCATACGCAGGACAATGGTCCCTGTTCTTCTGGAGCTTACATTCTTGTGTGGTGAGAGAGAAGAAAGTAGAGACACATGATCATGACATCCATAGTCTGTGGTTAAATGCTATAAAGTGAACAATAACTCAGATAAAGAAGGATAGGAGAATATTCTGATTTTCCTCATCCTTTGAGAAAGAGTGGAGTACCACTTCTTTAAAAAGATCCATTTTCATTGTCTTAGCACATAGTGGAAGCTCAATCTTGGCTATTGTTGGATGGATGATCTTACTCTCATCCTTGTTTTCTAACTTTCTCTCTCTGGCAAGTCCGTTTTCATTCTTCACTGTAAATACTAAAAATGCCAGTCTTTTAACAAAAATTTTAAGTGAAGGAACGAGGGTGTGTTTGTGTGTGTATATGTGTGTGTGTGTTCTGTTAAACTAAAATCAACTTGAAATTTAAATCCATTTTTTACACCCTGAATTACTCATTCATTTTACTTTCTGCTTCAGGGATCAGGTTCTATATTGACTTATTTTCAGTGACTGAAAATTTAGAGAAAGTTGTCAGATGGAATAGCTGAAATGTCAGTTACAATAGAGCACAGGTATTAGTTTAAAATTTGCCTTTTGGCTCATACTGCAGGTAGTTTAAAAATAAATATATCATTTAAGATTTGGGGTTTACATGTATATATGGAGGTTTACCTTTTGTTTCTGTGTTTTAAGATTGACAATCCCCATCCAAGTGGCTTGACAGGCCCGTTCTTTGCTCAAAATGCTCATCTCCTTTGAATTACAAAATTCTTAATTCTCATGCACCTCACATTATCCATCTATATTGTTAAAAAAAGTAGAAATAATCGAACTATTCCATCTAATGAGCCTCTTTTAAATTTAGATAGCAGTTTTAATTAGATGGCATAGAGAGATAGTGATACTGACAGATACTATTTCCAGTGACCATCAGATTGGGGCTATCTTCTCTCCTACTATCTCTATCTATCACTCATATATCTTTCCTCTCTTCCTTCCCTCCTTTTCTTTTTCTTCCTTTCTTCCTTCTTCCCTCCTTTTCTCTTTTTCTTTTCTTTTCTTCCTCTCTTCCCTCATTTCCCCCTATTTCAAATGACTATTCCTAGGGAGCTACTTTGAATGCATCATAGACTATAGCAAAGTGAAGCTCTACTAGGGAAGTAGCAGAAACCCAACACAAACCATAGATATATTTCCAATATTGTCTGTGTAAGTGTGTTAGTTGCTCAGTCGTGTTGGACTCTCTGCAATCCCATGGACTGTAGCCTGCCAGGCTCCTCTGTCAATGGAGTTCTCTAGGCAAGAATATTGGAGTGGGCTACCATTACTTTATCCAGGGGATCTTCCCAACACAGGTATCAAACCCATGTCTCTTACATTGCGGGCAGATTCTTTACTGTCTAAACCACCAGGGAAGACCCATTTCTAATACTGACTCCCATGAAATTTAAGACATATGTCCCTTACACTCATTTAGGATATTATTAGGAAGTCCTGTTTATTACTAATCCTGGTACAGCTGAGGTAGTGAAAGTAACACTCAGTATGTCAGTATATAAATATGTTATACCTGATCAATGTATTCCTACCAATAGGACATAAGTGCAAGCATTTTTCACATTTTATATACTGTGCTTCGTAAACATTCCAAGCAATGTTTGTAATAATTCTGAAACAAATTTGTAAATTAGTTTTCTCAAGTATTAAAAAGGTATCGGATCTTTTGCTATGAGACTTATAAGAACAAATCATTAGAATAACAAAGAAACAGAATATATAATTGAATGTCTATTCCTGGAAATAAAATTTTCCTGACAGTGAAATAAAACTCAGACTACAAATTACATAAAAGCATGTGCATATTCCTGTCTCTTATACACATCTGGCTGAAAAATTATAGGGAAAGTGAGAGAGGGGTAGTGACAGGTGTTATGTTTAGATGTGAAGAGATATTTTCCGGCTGGCAACTGTGATACCATCATATTTTTTTATGCTGTTTCCCTTTGTCCAACCCTACATGGACATCTGGAAGTTGAAGAATTCTTTGGCCTTAAACACTGAATCTGTAAAAGTAGTCCATTAGTTCAAAAAAGATGTATTATTTTTACTCACCTTCAAAGACTCCCTCTATAATCTATTCCTAGGGCCATAGAACACCTATTCCATCCAGTGTATCTTTTAATTTTTCTTTAGTCTACTAATGTTCTTTTGTCCCACTAATGTTTAAACTCCTTAAAGTTGGAGGTGAATTGTTTGTACAAAACATAGTATGTGTATGATACGATATATCATCTGGCTGAATCAGAAATTTTATTAGATACCTGGATTCAAACTATGACATGTACTTATGCCTTCAGTTTCTCATAGGATGTATAGAAGTTATACTTTCTTGTTTTTCTTCCTTCATTTTCATCAATGAAATGGTATCAATACATTACATTTAGGAAGCAATTCATCATTTGCCAAGAACTTTCATGTGAATTCATCATTTATTGTTTGCAATTTGTTCATTACTGAGTAAGCAGAGGGGAAAAAAGCCTTCCCTGGAGGCTTGGATGTTAAAGAGTCTGCCTGAAATGCAGGAGTTAGCAGAAGATGCATTTTCATCCCCATTTCACAGATAAGGGCTTGCTAGGATCACCCAGTCAGGCTGGAATCTCATCTGAAAATCCAAGTCAAGTATTATTTATCTAAAATGACCTGTGGCTAATGCTCATACTTCCAGTCATTGGCCCCTAATGGCAGCTGAAAGCAATCAATACAAGTTAGCAAATATATGTATCAAGTACCTATTGACTGAGACATTGAGAGAGAATGGAAATGCCTACTCTTTTCACATACTTAATTTTCCTAGTCTGCTATCCTATGCTCATTCTATAGAACAGAATACTAGTATCATATACAATTTTCAGGGTATATCTCTGGCTTTTGACCAAATGATTAATATAAAGGGAAAAACAGTGGAGTGGGATCCCACCAAGGGGACAGGGAACTCTTTCCTTGTATGTGCTCAGAATGAGTCATGGCCTTACCACAAATCTTGCAGCAACCACAATAATATAGATTTCTGCTTAAATGTGTTAAAGTGATTGACATTATGGATTTCATCCAAGGACTGTATTTGACTAGAAATCATTGGGGACTATCAGAAAACAAATTAAAGCAGTTAGTTAACTAATTTATAAACAAGACTTTGGGAATTGCTCAATCTTACTCACAGGGAAAGTAGATAAAAGAGGTACAATTCTAGTTCATTTCTGAACTACCAGAGTGTCCAGCCACTGGACATGTACCAGCCCTGTCAAATGTCTGGCTTAAAGCTTGGTGGAGAATGTACTACATTATTCAGGATCTCTTTAAACCAATACATTTTTATGTATCTTTCTGCAATTTCAACATCCATTTCAAAGGTAGATAGGAAAAAGAACACTTTATACCATATCATAAAACGATATAATAGCTATTGAAAATAATGTGTTCACAAAAGAAACATTTAAATGATGACATTAACAAAATACAATTAGAACTCAACTGGTCTGCACTGTCCCCTAGAGGTTCATAAACCCACAGATGAGGCTCTGAATTAAGAACCAGATATGGCAAGATCATCTTAATACCATCTTATTTAACTTGACCAGGAAATGTCTTGGATCAGATGTGATTTTATCTTTTGCTTTCCATGATTTTTCTTTCCATAAATAATGACTTTCAAATCCATTACAAAAACGTGGAGTTTTGAATCCCAGAGAACAAGGTTGGGAGGATCTTTTTGCTGTTGAGGAATGGTAACTGCATGGTATGGAAAGAAGGGAGAATCTATGAATTTCATGGATTACATGAGTAGTAAGTAGCTTAACTTCATTGTTTAAGAGAGTAACTGAGTGAATTACCATTTGCTCATAATAAAATAAGTGCATATATATATGCACATATACACAGTAGCCAATATACAGGCCAACTGCAGAACTCAACTCAGCTACAAGTAAGGGTTATCACTGATTCTTTACTTAAAAATAACTAGAAGTTATATCTTTAATAGTTTGTATAAATATATATTATAAAATGCACAATGTTTTATGGTCTAATTGGTAGATTTAGAGTGAGGATTCAGTCATTTTAAATAAATTCTGTTAATATCTCTATCTGTGTCTATACATATATTTATCTAAATATTAGAATCTTTATATCTAATAGATTTCTAAAGGCACATACACACAGACTTCGAGGGTAAGTAGAGACTACCCTGTTACAGTCAAGATTCAAGTGTCCTGAACAGGCAATAATAAATAATTGGTTCCTTTTATAGAATTATGTTTTAACAAGGGTTATTTCTGTCTGGGTGTGCTACATAATACATTAACTTATTTATAAAATACTCTCTATCTGGGGTCAGGTAGTAGTAGAATAGACCAGAATTCCTCGATAAAACTAGAACCAGGCAAACTCTGACATTTTTGTAGAATATTTTCAAATGTCACAAAAGTTTTTGGAAAATATAGCTTTCTGCCAATTTCAAAGTAAATTATGTAGTTTGTCTCAGGTTTAACATAAAATCCAGGTAAAATTTAGAAATATAATTTGAGTGTTACACTGAGGCTTTGTGGAAGCTTAAACTGGTAATTAAAAATCTAAATGGCACAAAATTGCAAAAATGGAAAGTCAAAATGAAATTTATAGTTTTTCTGAATATGTACTCTAATGATTTCTCCCACCTACAGGCTTAGATTATGCCCTACAAGACATATGATATAATGAGAATAAAATAGAAAAAAAATTGTGTTGGAAAGAAATATAAGAGCAATGAGTTTCACATTGTCTGGGTAGTTCTGACTAGATGACTGTTCTATATTATTCGAATGGTTTATTATATAATTCAAAATGATGTAATGACATGATTTTCTAAGTTAATTGTCACCAATAAAAATGCAACAGTGTCAAGTATCAAGACGAATTAAGCTGCTAGATTCAACTAATGAGTGGCTCTTACTGGGTATACAGTGCATACATTCCTTCTGTTACGGTCAAGATGGTCCTACCTTCAGAGAATTGGGAGAAAGCCCTTACTATTCCACAAGTAGCTAGTGATGTTAGAGCTGAAGCCAGTGGGTATTGGCATATCAAGATGACTCTTCTTAAGGGGTTGAAACAGTGAAACTGGTATTTAGATGAGGATTATCTCATGACAGCAATGTCTACTGTTTAATGGTGGAAAAGCAATTGATGGACTTAATCTATTTCTCTGTAAAAGAACAACTGATAGAAAGAAAAGTTAGCAGTGGTGGCCAACAATGAGAATTTGGAAAATGAAAATAGCAACAACAATATGACCACTTCCTCCTGGGGAGAGATGAATTCTCTTTTTTCAATTTGCTGCTGCTGCTGCTAAGTCTTCAGTCATGTCCGACTCTGTGTGACCACATAGATGGCAGCCCACCAGGCTCCACCATCCCTGGGATTTTCCAGGCAAGAACACTGGAGTAGGTTGCCATTTCTTTCTCCAGTGTGTGAAAGTGAAAAGTGAAAGTGAAGTTGCTCAGTCATGTCCGACCCTTAGTGACCCCATGGACTGCAGCCTACCAGGCTCCTCCATCCAAGGGATTTTCCAGGCAAGAGTACTGGAGTGGGGTGCCATTGCCTTCCCCTTCTTCAATTTGACTTTATATCAATTACTTCATCAAAAACATTTCTACAGGTCCCCAGTCACTTCTTTATATATAAAAGCCTTGATAGTATATTCAAAATTTGATATCAGATGGTCTTTGGACAGGAAAAGAAGGAGATAAACTATAGGAGGAGCTCACTTTGCAGTACGTGTTAATTAAAACTCAAGCAAAAAGCAATCCGTGTTCCATAGACTAAAGTCACATTCTAATTCAGGAAAAGGGGCAAAAAAATTGTTGCAGATATTTTTTCTAAAGCTATCAGCCCCATGTGTTTTTGACTGAAGTAAGAAAGAGGACTTAGAGTACAATACAAGAAAGTGATTTGGAACAAAATACAGTTCAAGGAGAGTGGAGATGTACTAGGATGTGTGACTGCAGCATTCAGTATACAACTGGACTAATTCAACCCTGAGGCCTCACTTGGTCTTACATGTTGGAATTAACAGAAGTTTATGAGTCTCTTCCTTTTAGTTTTCTTCTGATTTACTGGGCGTTTACTTCAACTCCAGGATGAAACATTTATCTCTTCCTTTCTCTCCTAATTTGAAGAGGTTCCCTAACTAGCCTGCCAGTCCCATTTGTATCTTTCTCACTGTACACTTTCCCCAGTATTTACTTGCCCCATAGTCAGGGTTGTCTTCTAGAATGCATATGTCTAAATCCTCCTCACAGCCCTAATATCTGTTCTCCCCAAATCTCTATCATTTATGCATAAATGGAACACGAAAAATATTCTTCCCTCTTCACCCTCTTCCTTACCTTCTAGTCATGTTAAGATAACCAATAGTATTTCACAGGTAGGATAAAAGATTCAGTGCATGACCTTGAATGTCCTTTCCTGCTTGGAGATTAAATAACTTAAATTTGTGATAGCAAAACCAGTTTGAAATCTCACTCTTAGTCTGCTATCATAGGTTTATTCAACCTACACCTCTCATCTATAGCAACTATAAAACCCATCGTAGATCTGTGTATTTAATGCACTTAACACATACTGCTCTATACTGTTACCATATCTCATATATGTTACCCTCATTAGTGTCTTAAGCAGAAATTTATAGTTTACACTGCTGTTCTTGGTGGCATCAACAAATACATCTTTATCTCTATCTCCTTCCTCCTCCCTCTCTGTCTCCTGCTATCTTAAGCCTCCTTGTATCATTTGACATTTTTTTCTGAGTAATCATACCCTCCTTTGTCCATTTATTTCCTCTTTGAGGCCACCTCATATCACATGTCAAACCTATTAAGCTTTTATTATTTTTTATCAAAACATGTACTCAATTTTACCTCCTCCACTGAACCTTCCTTGTTAAGAAATGAAGTGTAGATTCCTTAACACAACAAAGAGATTCAACAAACCACACTTCTCTCTGATAAAACATACACATGAATGCAAACACACAACTCCCACCCCACCAGTATAAACACAATAGTTCAGTTCTGTTTAATTCAGTCGCTCAGTTGCATCCGACTCTGTGTGACCCCATGGAATACAGCACGCCAGGCTTCCCTGACCATCACCAACTCCCAGAATTACTCAAACTCATGTCCATCTAGTTGGTGATGCCATTGAACCATCCCATCCTCTGTCATCCCCTTCTCGCATCTTCAATCCTTCCCAGCATCAGGGTCTTTTCCAATGAGTCAGTTCTTTGCATCAGGTGGCCAAAGTACTGGAGTTTCAGCATCAGTCCTTCCCATGAACACTCAGGACTGATCTCCTTTAGAATGGACTGGATGGATCTCCTTGCAGTCCAAGGGACTCTCAAGAGTCTTCTCCAAGACCACAGTTCAAAAGCATCAATTCTTCAGCGCTCGGCTTTCTTTATAGTCCAACTGTCACATCCATACATGAATAGTGGAAAAAAACATAGCTTTGACTAGACAAACCTTAGTTTGCAAAGTAATGTCTCTCCTTTTTTAATATTCTGTCTAGGTTGGTTCCAGCTTTTCCATCAAGAAACAAGCATGTTTTAATTTAATGGCATGGCTGCAGTCACCATCTGCAGTGATTTTGGAGCCCAAAAATATAAAGTCAGCCACTGTTTCCATTGTTTCCCCATCTATTTCCCATGAAGTGATGGAACTGGATGCCATGATCTTCATTTTCTGAGTTGAGCTTTAAGCCAACTTTTTCACTCCCCCTCTTTCACTTTCATCAAGAGGCTTTTTAATTCCTGTTCACTTTCTGCCATAAGGGTGGTGTCATCTGCATATCTGAGGTTATTGATATTTTTCCCAGCAATCTTGATTCCAGCTTATGCTTTCTCCAGCCAAGCATTTCTCATGATGTGCTCTGCATATAAGTTAAATAAGCAGGGTGACAATATACAGCCTTGATGTACTCTGTCAATAAAACATGTACAATTATTTTTTTTTTTTTTTTTTAGTTTGTGCATTCCTAGAATGGGCAGATAAACACATCCTGTGGTTCTGAATATGGCATTCTGACAACCTGAGTATCCAATAAATACCACTTCATGTCGCTGATGATAATAAAATAGCAAGTGATTTTTTTAAAACACTGTCAAGTAAAATACTATTAAATCTATTTCATACCAAACATATTTATACATCTGAAATATGTGAGTGTTCATCTGAGCAGAATCTTCAACTTTCAGAAAATTCATTTCTCTCTTGTACTCCTTCTCTGCCAAGGAGGCGATTTGTCGGGAGCTTTCTGCAGCTGCTGTGGCTGCCATACTATTTTCACTCTCCAGTTAAAGAATTTCAGCCTCTAGTGCAGTCAAACTAGCACCTTCCACCAACGCTAATCTCACTTCATTATCCTTTTTTATAAAAGGTCACAACTCTTTTTGTGTCACACATTGCTATGGGCACATGCTCATATATTTAATTTGACACAATATAACAAATATGCAACTGTTTAGAGAACTCTGTTGATCACTCCTCAAACAAGTATTATTTATTGCCTTCATTATTAAAGACTGTGGGGAGCAGTATGCACAAGCCACACAATTCTTGCCTTCCTCTTTTTCCTCCCATAGTTTCTGAAAGGCTCTATTACATGGGATGCAGACTAGGAGGAGAAAGTCCTAAGCTCTGACGTTATGCGTGCATATATGCTAAGTTGCTTCAGTCATGTTAGACTCTTCATGACCCTATGGACTGTGTAGCCTGCCAGGCTCCTCTCTCTGTCCATTGGATTCTCCAGTTTAGCAAGAATACTAAAACGGGTTGCCAGTTCTTGCACTTGTACTCACAGAAACCTAATGCAATGTGTACCACTATTATCCCAATTTTACGCATGAGGAAACTTGAAGCAGGTAGAAATCTGCCTAGGGTCACATGTAGAGGAAATGTTGGCAACAGGATTCAGACCCAGGCAGGTAGGCTCCAGAGCCCCAACTATTAACCATCACAATGTTCAGGGTCACAGGACTGTTGTACTATGCGTTTCATCATCTGGGCTACTTTAGCTTGCTCATTTAGTTAGAACCATATGATAATGAAGGAGAAATCTATGTTACAAAAGTTTAACTGGACTTGGCTTGTTATTCCACTGGTTGGAGCTTTGCTGAAGTGAATTAGGCATCCGACTATGGGAAGCAGTTGAGCTTTAGTTTTGTCTGTCCCTGCTACCACACAAAGATCTCCTTCTGCACTCATGTTTGACATAGTTCCACTGAGAACTCAACGGTTTTCCATTACTATTAGCAATCGTGTCCTCAGGTGTTTTCTTCTCAAATAAGTATGTGACACACTGGACTAGTTATTGCATTTGTTCATAAGTGGATTAGACCAGAAAATGCAATTAATAACTACTTGTTAAATGAATAAAAAGAGGATATAGAAGAGAAAGTATGCATGGTTTGATTAAACATATCACCTCTACTAGATTGACAAATTAACTAATGAAGGAGACATACCTTGTTTACATTTATATACTAAAGACATCCTATTACACCATCTTCAGTTCAGTTCAGTTGTTCAGTCATGTGCAACTCTTTGTGACCCCATGAACTGCAGCACACCAGGCCTCCCTGTCTATCACCAACTCCTGGAGTTCACTCAAACTCTTGTCCATCGAGTCGGGGATGCCATCCAGCCACCTCATCCTCTGTTGATCCCTTCTCCTCCTGCCCCCAATCCCTCCCAGCATCAGAGTCTTTTCCAGTGAGTCAACTCTTTGCATGAGGTGGCCAAAGTACTGGAGTTTCAGCTTTAACGTCAGTCCTTCCAATGAACACCCAGGACTGATCTCCTTTAGAATGAACTGTTTGGACCGTCTTACAAGTCTAAGGGACTCTCAAGAGTCTTCTCCAACACCACAGTTCAAAAGCATCAATTCTTTGGTGCTCAACCTTCTTCACAGTCCAACTCTCACATCCATACATGACTACTGGAAAAACCATAGCCTTGACTAGATGGACCTTTGTTGGCAAAGCAATCTCTCAGCTCTTGAATACACTATCTAGGTTGGTCATAACTTTCCTTCCAAGGAGTAAGCGTCTTTTAATTTCATGGCTGCAGTCACCATCTGCAGTGATTTGGGAGCCCCCCAAAATAAAGTCTGACACTGTTTCCACTGTTTCCCCATCTATTTCCCATGAAGTGATGGAACTGGATGCCATGATTTTAGTGTTCTGAATGTTGAGCTTTAAGCCAACTTTTTCACTCTCCTCTTTCACGTTCATCAACAGGCTTTTTAGTTCCTGTTCACTTTCTGCCATAAGAGTGGTGTCATCTGCATATCTGAGGTTATTGATATTTCTCCTGGCAATCTTGATTCCAGCTTGTGCTTCCTCCAGCCCAGCATTTCTCATGATGTACTCTGCATATAAATTAAATATGCCAAATAAACACGATATCACTATAAAAATGAAACTTCTATAAAAGAAAGTAAATAGGGTGGGGGCACAGATTGCCAGAGTAAATCTGTAGACATCCCACCAGAAGTGCAAGGGTGAGAAGATAGTGAAAGTAACAAGGCATAGCAGGGCAAAGTATTACTAGCATAAGATAGCTAGTACTGGCCTACTGATCCTAGATTACCTCTCAATTTCCTAGCTTTAGACTGTTCCCTTTGCACTTCATTTTCCTTGCCAACCCTTACTTAACCTTAACCTCAGAGCTCCTGATAAGAATCACTGAAAGAAGGAATTTCTTACGCACCCTATTGCCTTGTATACCACTTAGGAGTCTTGGGACTGCTATG
Organism: Madoqua kirkii; assembly: GCA_006408675.1. Taxonomy (NCBI): domain Eukaryota; kingdom Metazoa; phylum Chordata; class Mammalia; order Artiodactyla; family Bovidae; genus Madoqua; species Madoqua kirkii. The sequence goes on from SJYC01108779.1 coordinate 25,784, forward strand.
TAAATGATAGAGGGTATATATTGTTTGTTTATCTGGTTAGATCAAGATGCAAATTACTCCCGAGTTTAATCCTACATACAGTGTCACAGAGTTCTATGGACATGATACACTGCTAGGTGGTGGCTTAGATTACATCCTTGAGGGTCTTTTTCAAATGAAAACCAGCTCATTCAACAGCATTAGATTACTTGGCCCTTCCCTGGTTACTCAGAGGTTAAAGTGTCTGCCTGGAATGCGGGAGACCTGGGTCCAATCCCTGGGTCGGGAAGATCCCCTGAAGAAGGAAATGGCAACCCACTTCAGTACTCTTGCTTGGAGAATCCCATGGAGGGAGGAGCCCCATGGGCTACAGTCCATGGGGTCACAAAGAATCAGACATGACTGAGCGATTTCACTTCAGATAGGTCTTATCTCTAAACCCTATTTTGCGCTCTCTGTAGGCTCAATATGATCATGTCCTGCCTTAGCTTCAATAATATTCAGACAAGAAAGAAATGCTCTTCTTGGCTGTGGAAAGCTGAATTCCTTTTTGTAGTTTGATGATGATGACATGTATTTATTCTTTCTTTCATCTTATAAATGAGCAGTTTCTATGATATAGGTGGAAATGTATTTTATGTCCCAATACAAAGAATGAAGGCGTGACTGTTGAGTAAATGTAAGATGAAGGTCTGTTGTGCATCTGAAGATGGACACTGTACCATAGTCTCCACTGCTTAGCTGGAATTTCCCATATTCATTTGGAAAACTCAAGTGATAGTGTACTACAATTATTTCACACCAGTTTCTTTGACCCTTTCATTATCTTGCTTCACTTCTGCCGCTGTTATAGGGACATTCAGTTCCTACTTATTCCTAGCCTCAGAGTCTTTCACTGAGATAACTTATGTCGCTAGTTCATAAATATTGAATTTTTATATTCCCTAAATAAATTAAGCATGAAATTTCTCCTCTCTTCTTCCTCAAGAATTATAAATATTCTTACTTGGTCTGAAAGTATAGATGGGTCCAATAATGTTTATATTTGTTAGCCAAGAATTATATTAAATAAAAATAAATCAATAAATATCTACAGTTCAGTTTAATTCAGTCACTCAGTTGTGTCCGATTCTTTGCGACCCCATGAATCGCAGCACGCCAGGCCTAAAAAACAAAAAATGATAGCCATTTGGGACAGTGGATCTGAAATTCATTCATACTTCAACATCACCCTGGGAGTTCCATAAAATTAGAGATGCTTGGAACTCATATTTACACACCCTGCATCTAAAATTCTATGAGAAGTCACAAGTAATTTTCCTTTTCAAAGGCATATAATATAATTCTAATGAATAGTGATGTTTAGCAATCACTGGCTTATAGAATTCTTGTGACACTATGGTTTGTCTGTGGAATATTTATACCAGGGAGCATCATGCAGCCCGGATGGAGTGGTAAAGGGTAAAACTCTAGGAAGCTGGAGGCTACCGATGAACCATTAGTGTCTAAGGAAAGGATAAATATGGCCATGGTGAGAGTAAAGTATTGTTCTGGGAAAAAAGGGAAAAATTTCTCTACAATGAAAACTTGCAAATTACATTAAGAGCATGCTTCAGAAGTTGAGAGAAACTTACAGATACCAAAGTTCCAAGTGAAAATGATAGTAATGGATTGTGGTTTACCGTGCTACCACTGGAAGAACTGGGCAAATAGGTATGATGGAAAGAGGGACACCAGAGTGGGCTTTGATGACATCAAAACACAAGCTACTAGGCAGCAGAAGGTTGAGAAAATGCTTTGCAAAGGCTCAGAGTGTCACTTTAAAGTATAACTCTAGACCAGGTCTCTGGGGTCAGTCAACTGTTCTTGAAACAGGTTTCATCAAAGGAAGGTTTGTTTTCTGCTGGAATTTTCTCATTGCTAACTTTCCAACTTGAATCAAAGCTTGCATTTACATTATGCAATTACAATGTGTCAGAAAAGAAGAAATAAATCCAGAACCTTGAAGATAAAAAAAAAAAAAAAAAGAAAGAAAGAAAGGAAAAGAAAGGACTGGCTGTAGAGCCAGTCCTACCTGGAACGGCACATATAAGTAAGCTCCACAGTCATTAGGAAAGAACAGGAAGTCAGTAATGACATGATTACTAAACGCACATTTGGACAGTTGGACTAAGGGATTCATTCAAACTGAAACTAGAGATTTGATGAAGTTACCTAAAAAATGGAACTTGAGATTGGAAGAAATTACATAAAATTAGGATTTTGCTACACTGATTTTCATTCACATCCTTCAGAAATTAAAAATATATTCAACTCAGTACCGAATGGGAAACAGTCAAATAAAAGCTTCATGCAATGGTGCTTGACAGGATCATGTAGGGTTCTAACAACTAGGAAATTTGGATGCAATTCCTTGCTGCTTTGAGCATATCAAGGGAAGAGAGAGAAAAAAAAAATCACTTGTTTCAGTACTTGTCATTAAATACTATATACAGTAGTTAAGTATTAATAAATAAGTAGTTAACATTTATGCAATGATTCATTTCTGTTAAAATATGCATCAGCTGCTCATTTATTATTTATTATTGCCTCCACAACAGAAAATGAAATAGAGTGGCCAGAAATGCCATTGTTTTTTTTAAATATCAATTTGAGTTTTGAATATCCAGCTCATAAATAAAGGGTTATCTCTTGCATTGGGAAAATCATGATTAACACTGGTGTGGCCTACTTGCACATTCCACATGAAATCATAGCTATGATATTTAGAAAAACACAGAATACAGTGTGCTGCTATGACTGAGATGATCATAATAATGAAAATAAATGTTCTGATAACTCAAATTCTTCTGCTGCTTCTCACTCACAGGCATTTGTACCATGCCCAGTTTGTATCTTCCTTTTCTGTGTCATAGTCAATAACTGGACTCTACTAAGCAGTCACTCAAACACATTTCTGAAAACAAAAAGGATTAATGACTATCCTTGTAAAATTTAGGATTTGGGGAGATGTCAAGAGAATGAAGGTGCTCAGCTCCTCTAATATCTGGTTGACTTGTAAGAGTTCATAGGCTTTGATTTGGGATTTTAAAATAATGTGACCATCATTGCTAATTGTGACTAATTATGTGGCACTTTCAAGTTTTGTGTTTCACCTGACTCAATAAGACAGCACAATACTTCAAACTCTGATATAATATCATTGTGAATCAAGCTAAGGTGTTTAGATGTGTCCAGCTAGATATAAGAGTATCTAGTACGGCCTGAATCCTGACATTTGAACCCTGTGCAGGGTAGAAACAGCCCTAGACTAGAATCCAGAGAGACTGTGTTCCAAACTTGGCTTGTACCTTACAGAAGATTTGGACAAATCACTTAACCTCTTTGTATCTAAGTTCTTTCATATGAAAAAAGGAAATCATAATGCCTACATCAGAGATATGCTATAAAGATTAAACGGAAGCATTCTGTAAACCATAAACACCTGTATAAATGCAAGGAACTGTGATTTAATATGACATTAGGGTAAATATCTTTTAATTAATGATGAAATTCATTGCCTCTGAGATGCCAGTCTAGCTTTTATTACCACAATAATGTCTTTTCCATGAGAACCATGTCTTGGGAGTAAACCTGTTGACAGAACCCAGAGAGGGTGCAAGAACTAAGAGTAACGGCCCTTGTTCAGGTCCAGAGGACGACCAGTAAGGCTTGGGTTCAGCGTTCCCTTCCCGCACCACACAGCCACTCCAGCACTCACACAGATTTCTCAGCAAGTGTGTTAGAACCTTAGAGCCCCACTGCTAAAGGCAGGAAGCAATTAAATATGTAAATCAAGGAAATTACACGGCACTGATGACATTCGGAGCAGTGTTTGCCCCCGCCTCCTCTTCTTCCTTCTCTCTGCCTCCCTTCCCTGCGGGACTGGGGCTGGCGTGAGATCTTCCTCCACTCTGCTCCCTGCTAAATGTTTTTCATTCTCAACCACCTGCCCCAGGCCTTCTCATCAATTATTAATCAAGTGCCCATGAATATGCATAAAAGCCTGTCCCTGGGTTTTATTAAATGAAATACACACACACACACACACACACACACACACACACATAATAAGTGTGTTCTGTACCATTGTTGATGAAATAACACACAGTAGAAGAGAAGAGGAAGATGCAAGGACAAGTTTTGGGTGCTTTTTTTCACCCCATTAAGGGCTTCAGCCACTGATTACATGGTTCTTTTTCTTTTTTTAATTCTCAATGTGTTACTAAATTAATATTTTAAGAAGTTTAAGCTTTGGATAATGTACCATTCTGAAATATATTTTCTTTTTTAAAAATAGTATTTAATTTATTTGGCTCCCCTGCATTGAGAGTACAGATTCTTAGTCACTGGACCATCAGGGAAGTTCCTGGAATCTGCTTTCTTTTGATAGATACAATTCTTTGTGTCTTGAAGGAGATAGTGTTGGTTAGGAAGTGGCTGGACAGGTTACTGACCTATCCACTCTCTCTCATTCCAAGATCTGTCACCATAGGCCTGGTGTCCTGAGGCAGGACTGGGGTGAGAGCGAATTCATGAAAACTATGACCTCATCTTTTGTACTTGGTAACGTCACACGGTCAACACTCCAATAGTTTTCAACTCCCAACTTTCTACTTCATTTGAGGCTTTCTTTCTTAAGAGAAATAATACCTTCTCATCATGAATGAGACAGAACAACATGTCTGTTGATAAAAGACACGGCTTCTGTCTCACTGCAGAGGCCTTCGCTGACCCCTTTCTCTCAAACAGCACACTTCAACCCTGTTGTACTCATTCCTCCTCACAGATAAAATGATGTGTTGACTATGTTTTGTTTACTGTGCCTTTTCCACTATGAATTCAAGCTTAAAGAAATAAGCGATTTTGCCTTTGCTCATTAACACTCGAAAATGTTTTTTGAATAAAAAAATGAATGCAAAATATAAGGACACTGTTTTAAAATATCATTTTCCTTATTACTAACATGAGCTTCAGGAACAAACCACTCGAGGTCCAGGCAAAGCAACTCACCATGACAGCCCCAGATGACTTTCATCTCTCTCCCATGCCCCCTCGTTCTCTCTCCTGCCTTCCACAGGTGGGTTTACTGCACATGGCCAGCTGACCCTGATGCAAATAGAACCTCAATAGATTGTTACATTAAAAACATATTACAAATGTGTACCTTAATAAAAGGGTACTTGGAAATGGGATTTTATTTTGTTTGGCCAATACTTATTTGTTCTCACCTATATCATAGCTGTATAGAAAAAAATATAAATGTATTTATCCACATGCAAGTGAAAAAATGGTCGAGGTTTGTGCTTTCTGTTTTTTTCACATCATAGGACTCCTGATCCCATGCATCTTCCTATATTCCTGTCTCTCATGTTTTGGCATATTAGGCATTTAGCATCTATATGCCTCAAATATTATTTTTCATATATAAAAGAGTATATTTTGATTAGATAAACTCTAAGAATTAATCAAAATGAAATGAAATCTACATGAGCAACTCAGCAGAAAAATGAATGCTTATAATTTCCTTGCTTACAGCCCTCAGTTTCTTATCTGTCATTGAAACTTAATTTTTAATCAATAGTTAACACTTTTAGTTTGGAATTTTCTACTTTGTTCTACTATTTATCCTCTTTTCTAAAGAATCTCAAATTCAACTTATTGAATATTGTGTTCACCTAATATTATTGAAAGATCTAGTTTTATAGAGTGCCATTTAAACAGAAATGCCAATTTTCAGTAATAAGGGTCACTATAATATTTAATGCCTCACTGACTTTTTACCAGCTAAAATGCCCTTTAAACATATACACCACTTTTATTTCAAATTAAAAAATGAATCATTACACTTTGATGAGCATTACATCATAGGACTCCTGATCCCATGCATCTTTCTATATTCCTGTCTCTCATGTTTTGGCATATTAGGCATTTAGCATCTATATGCCTCAAATATTATTTTTCATATATAAAAGAGTATATTTTGATTAGATAAACTCTAAGAATTAATCAAAATGAAATGAAATCTACATGAGCAACTCAGCAGAAAAATGAATGCTTATAATTTCCTTGCTTACAGCCCTCAGTTTCTTATCTGTCATTGAAACTTAATTTTGAATCAATAGTTAACACTTTTAGTTTGGAATTTTCTACTTTGTTCTACTATTTATCCTCTTTTCTAAAGAATCTCAAATTCAACTTATTGAATATTGTGTTCACCTAATATTATTGAAAGATCTAGTTTTATAGAGTGCCATTTAAACAGAAATGCCAATTTTCAGTAATAAGGGTCACTATAATATTTAATGCCTCACTGACTTTTTACCAGCTAAAATGCCCTTTAAACATATACACCACTTTTATTTCAAATTAAAAAATGAATCATTACACTTTGATGAGCATTCCGTCCCACAGACACAGTACTGAAATTTTCCTGTTTAACAGTCTCATTAATTTATCACTGCTTCCCTGAACTCTCCCAATATATTCAATCAGTGCACAGCTTTTGTGAAAACAAACAGCAGTAGGTACAAAGCTCTAATATAGGTGCCATTCGGGGTATGACATCACACAAGCTCTCAAGGTTTGATGATCTAGGAAAACCCATGAGGATCTGTAGACAAATAGCTATACTGCAAAGTGGTAAAGAATCCACTTGCTAATGTAGGAGATTCAAGAGACGCGGGTTTGATCTCGGGATCAGAAAGAACCCCTGGAGTAGGGAATAGCAAACCACTCCAGGATCCTTGCCTGGAGAATTCCATGGCAAAAGGAGCCTGGAGGGTAGAGGCGTCTGATGGGCTCCAGTCCATGGGTCCACGAAGAATCAGACACAACTGAGCACCTAGTACACATACACTCACAAAGCAGAAGGGTGCCAGGACCATGTGAGCAATCCAAAGAAAGGACTACCAGAGGGCCACGGGACAGGACCACCCTTCAGACTCGAGTGATCAGGAGGGCGCCAGAGGAGCTGTGAGGAAGGCCCAGGGGACGAACCAGGACTCAAGAGTGGCAACTGTAGGCCAGGTCACCTAAAGCACACTCTATTTTTGGTGCCTTGAATGTTCGGAATGAGACAGGCAGATAACAAAAACTTCTCACACACCTTCCTGTCTTCCTGAACCTCACTGTAAGTAGTCAAGGGAATGAAGAGAACAGGAAAGATGACAAGGCGATGGGGACACTGAGGAAGATCGTTGGTACAAGAGACATCACAAAATCATTTCTCATATGGTTTCAAGAGAGTCTAAGCTAGATCCCAGACACTGAACTTCTCCCAAGTCTCCTAGGAAGAGCACTATGGTCCTCCAAAGAATAAGCCAACACTCTCCTAACACTAAGATTAAGTAATGCACAGACTAGAAGGCTCACACAGTTTCCTTCAAGGAACTACCAATATAGTCTTTAAAGAAAAACCTTTCTTTCCTTATATGACTTTTGCCCCACTGTGTATGTGTATGTGGCAAAAAAATAATTCTACTTTACAGCTCCATAAGTACACCAACATATATCACATTTTAGGGAATAGATAGCTTTAGGTAATAGGAATATATTAAATAAATCAAACTTATGAATAAATCATTGCCAATTGCTTGGGGATTAGTGCATACACATGGAACTGGTCTGACCCCTGAATGTGAGATTTGTCATCAGCAATGGAAATGGGCCTGAAAACGGGATGATGGGGTAGCCATATAGAGCACTGTGAGAAATGAGGCAAGAGGGCTTTGAACACACAGTTGCCCCAAGCAGTCAAGAGAGATGATTTTTCAATCTGACATAATGGAAGTCCCTAGAGAGATTCATTTTTCATTCCGACATGACTGAGATAATAAGTCAAAAGTTAAAATATGTAATATGAGGCCCAACACAAAGAAAACTATTTTTATTTCAGGGACAGCAGAGTACACCCGGGTCCATGTTGGCTTAAATGGATAATATTTTCCTTATAGAAGCACCTCAGTGACTTTAGCTCAAAGAACAATTTTTAAGACTAGAACTCATTGAAAAGGTAAAAAAAAAACCAGTACTGTTCAAAGTTTAATTCTTTATGGACACTCTGAGATAAACTCAACCTTTGAAAAATTATTTTTTAAACCACAGACACTAAGGATGATTAAAACAAACAAACAAATCTTCTGTGGTGAGATGGGAAGATCCTTACCCTAAGATTGGATTTCACATTTCACATTACATTTGCAGGCCAGCAGACAGGTAAATTGTAACTGATATTACTAAGCAAAGTTTTCATAGACCAAATTTGGGATATGATTTAATTTTGATATTCATGAAACATACATAAAAGCTAGTAAAATAAAAATGTTGTCATAATAAATTTCATTTTGTATTATTTACTTTACTGAGACCAATCTTGAATTATTTACTATTTGATGCAATGAAAAAGGAAGAAAAAAAGTAGGAAAGGCATTACAATAACTTTTATGATAAATATTTTAAAAGAAATCTTAGAAAGCTAAAGCATTAAAGCTCTGGGCTATACTCTTACATGAGATGCCTGGATTGTAGCCAGTCAGGCTCCTCTGTCTATGGGATTCTCCAAACAAGAATGCTGGAGTCGGTTGCCATTCCCTTCTCCAGGGGATCTTCCTGACCCAGGGATCAATCCTGGTCTCCCAGATTTCAGGCAGATTCTTTACTGTCTGAGCCACCAGGGAAGCCTAGATTGGAGCCAGGTTCATGAAAATAATTTTGAGTGATGCCACTGCCTATTATACTACATACTGTTGTTAAAGAGTTTGGAGTCTTCCTTTTTAGTAAAATCGATCTAAATATGACCGTAAAGTAAAGGTTTCCAAAAACACTCTACAAAAAGAGCAAAATTACTTATGAATCTCCAAATCACAACTGCTTTGGGAGGCAGGAGCCAATACAATCCTGTATTAGAAGCACTCAAAATTAGCACTCTGCAGACATTTTTGAGGTTTCACCTTTTTCCCTGACGATGACCCAACTTAGATTACAGTAACAATCTTACTTTCTTCTCCAATATGTAACTTTTGCAACAAAGTTCTCCAGTTGGGTGTTTATCAAGACAACCAACAGATATATAAAGACAGATATATTCTACTGCATATTAACTCCAGAAGTTTTCACCTGTGCTTTTGAAACCTCTTCAGCGTCGGGTTTCCTGTTTACCAATCACATCTGCTAGTACAATTCAACACGACTTCTCTAGACCACCCAAAATCACTATTATTTTTTTTTTTAAACAAGATTTACCTGTTCCTATCTCTCTGTTCTCACACTTGCTCCTTTTTATCCCTTGTGGGTTTTTTCTCCTTTTTGCTACAACATCCCCTTCTTTCTATGCAGAATTCAGCTTTAAGTTCAAGTCAATGAGGAAATCTTGTCTTGTGGAATACCTGACTCTCCAGCTATTCCAGTTTTGATCTCCTCAACATTTATTCCCACTTTGTTAAAGCACAACTTTGTATGGGATTTCACATGTCCCTAAGTTTTTAATTTTCTTGTTGCTGTTGTTGAGCACCCTTGCAGTTCCCCTTTCTTTATATATCCTGTAGATACTCAATATATAATAGAAAAGACACAGAGTAACATGACATGATGCTACCACTCTCTATGGCTGTCTACTCTTGATGAGTTTTGTGTTGTTGTTGTTTCTTTTTCCTTTTTCTCTATGGATCCAAAAGTTATAGGGTTTGTCTGAGGCTCAGCACCACAGAGTTCTTAAAGCTTTCCCTCCAGGTAATCAGGTTTTCCATTATTTTGGTCTACCACCATTAGATTTTAACACAAAAATCTCTCCTAGGATGCAATCAATAATCTTTTGTATCCTTAGTTTTTAAGTTTCTCTTTCTGGGAGAAAAGGTCAGAGAGAAATAAGGCAGATGGAGGAACAGGAACTTGAACTAGAAAGGGTCAGAAAAAGAAGGAATGCCTCCCTCTGTCCATCTAGACATGCAGTGATCTTGTCAAGTCTGTGATATGAAGCCTGACAGGATGTGAGTTTTATTCAATAGACAAAGAGCAGAAAAACAAAGGCTCTCCTCCACTGTGATTGAAATGGAATTCCTTTTTTCTCTCCTGTGACTTATTCCCAGTTACTGAAAAAATAAGTAATAAGTACCCAATAAAGTTCCAGGACCCAGAACCCCCCAAAACCAGCCAAACTCTCTCTCTTTAGACCCTGCTTAAATGAGCAGCCAATCACTTCAGTGCTATTAGGGTGAATGTGACTCCTGGGGTCATTTCATCTTCTCCTGTATGTCCCTCAGACTCAAGTCCAAAGGTGGCTCACACAGTATATACCACCCCCACTCCAAATGACCTCTCTGCACCATTCCCATTCTCCCTCAGCCCCCCAGGCACATACTTCTCAAAGGTAAAGAATAGAGAATTCCCATTAAATTACAAAATTACAGGCAGGCCTGACTTGACCACAAAGCTACTGCTTGGCAATCTACAGTAAACATTTTAGTTTTTAAATTTTTCCTCATTTACCAAATTTTCACCTTCACAATCATTTCCTTGAATTTATTTATAGAAGACCAACTCCGCAGACTACCATTTCTACCTGCATAATACCTAAGAGCCTTTCTAACTTGCTTTAAACTGCAAGTTGGCCAGGAGTAGAGGAGGGCGTCCTGACTGGCATGGGAGGATCCTTGTGACAATGGATTTCCATGTCATGTCAGTTAAATGGTCACTCCTGCTACCCTGCAGGAGTAGGGTCTTTTCACACCAATGAAAGAAGATATTCATTTGTAAAATGTCTGCAGAGCTTCAGACCAATGCTATAAATACTTAATTAATCCTTGTTTTCTATTTGAAGTTATGTCCACGACAATTGATTGTTTTCTGACAGCTAGAGGATTCTTCCTGTGTTAACAGGAAAAAATATTGTTTTCTGCCATTCAGATGCAAATATACAGATCATAGGATTTGAGGTCTAGAAAAGGACTATGTATAAAGCTCTTCTTAAAGATGGACGCAGGGAGGAACTGAGAAGCACGTGAGGGCATGATCTCTCCCACTCGCTCCCAGGACTCCCACGCCCTTTCTGGTGGCACATGGCTCTTGCTCTCGCACGTTGACTTGTAAGCACCCCCAACTCTTCAGATTCATGGGTCATTACTGGGTACCAGACCCAAGTTGGAGAAATATTACCATAAGGCTATGGCTCAGCGGGACACTGTGTCTTTTGAACTACTCTACCAGGCACCTATTTCCAGAGGTTTTCTTTTCTTTTTTTTCTGTATCTGCAAATCATTTTTCAAATCTTCTCATCTGTCATGGAAGTCACTATCTCCTTATTGTGGGCTTGTTTTCAGAGACCTTCACATTTCCCTAAGATTCAATGCTATTAAATTCTTGAAAATATATAACTGGCCCACGGAAAAGAATTGTGCTAACTTTAACGGTTCTCTGCCACTCCTCATCCTCCTATCTTAATTCCATCTATTTTATTTACGAACCACTGTTATTGTCCTCTCGGGCTTTCATGACATAGTATCCTCTTGATAGGAATTTCACAGCCAACAATTTCCATCACTCTCATGTTGTCATAGGGAAATAAAACTGTAGAAATGGCGAAGCAGCATGGCCTAGTCTTCATGTGTTCACATTTTAGAGTCAGACAGTATCCTGGGGTAGTCACATTAGCCATTAGCCCGTGGGCCATTTTACACTCCAAATTTCATTATTTGTGAAAAGAAGAATGATTTCACCCCCTAAAACTCTTGAGACAATAATGATCACAAAGCACAAACACAGATCTTTTCCTGTATTAATGCTGTCCTAATTATCGGTAGCCTCACTCCCTCATTTAAATTAACATTTGAAACCATGTTCAAAGTAACTAGTGAGTGATAAAGGCAAATAAAAATACCAGTGAGTATCTTTTTAAATCATCAACTTGGGAAACATTAGGGAAAAAGTATGACTTCTTGGGGATTTCTACAGTCTAGTGAACAGGTGTTCTTATATTCTTGCTGGTGGGATTCTTTTGGCATACACTGTCCTGTTGTGTGTGTCTTTGTGTGTTTACATTGTCCTTCTTCCTTGAATCTAAATCTCATATGAATCATTCTGTTGCCTTCTTTTTAAATATTATTGCTCATATACAAACATGTAAGTAGCGAACTAATTTAATTATTTTGTTCTTTAGTAGTAAAATTTTATTTTCCATATACTATTATATTACCAACAATCAGCTATATTTTTGCATGCCATTCATATTGGTTGCTGTATATGGCTGCATTGAAAGATATGATGTAGTTTATTCTTCAACTCTCCAAATGATATACTTGAGATGTTTCCAAATTTTTATCATGGTGAATATTAGTGTATATTATTCTGCTATACATGTGCAAGAATTCCCTTAGTTACTTGGGAGTAGAGTTGTTGAGTCATCAGGTATGCAAATATTCAATTTTAGAATACAAAATTGAACTGTTTTCCAAAGTGGTTACATCAGCTTAAACTCCCAATAGCAAAATCTAAAAGAATTTACTCATCATTTGATATTATCTGACTTTTAAGTGGTTGCCAGTTGAATAGGCACAAAGCTGTATATCATTGTGGTCTTTGCATTTATCCAACAATTAATTTTTTAATATATTTATTTGGTTGCAGCATTTCCTCTTTTGTGAAATGATGGTTCACATCTTTTTCTTGTTTTTCTTTTTGATTGTTTGTAATCTGTGGTAAATTTCTAAAAAATTGTGAATATATTTTGGTATAGCATTTTGAATTCTAGGAACTTATATGAAGATAAACTTTCAAAGTTTGCCGGAAAGCATTCACTAAAGCTGTATATGTAACAGCAAAATGCAGCAGGCATGCTAAATGTTCAATAAATGGGGACTGTCTAAATAAATTATGAAAACATATTTAAGAAGGATTACTGAATACATTAAATAGTGACGGTGATTATGTATATGGAATCCAAGAAAGATATTCACAGTACGATGTTGAAAGAAAATGCTGGTCATAAATGTGTATATACATCATTCTATTGTGTTTATTTGTGTGCCTGTGTATGGACTTATATGCTAAACATGAAAAGAAATACTTATATTATTCACAGGTTCTATCTCTGGTTGGAGGGATTTAGAATGATCTACATTCTTTGTTCTTGTCTATTTGCCCATTGTGAAATTCAGTATTATGCCATTAAATCAAGTCTACATTTTAGATATATAAAATTACAGAAATCTCAGATAATTAACATAAGGACATATAGCTAGTGTGTGGCAAAGTTGGGTGTACAATCCCAGGCACACAGTCTTTTAACATTTATTTATTTATTTTTTACTCAGTTCACTGGGGTCCTGCATCAGGAATGTCAATATCCCTATCCTTTTGGTTAAGCATTAAACATTGGATGGTAATAAGAGTGACCTCCTCCTGTCTAAAAGTGCTACCTGGATGCACAGGTAAAAAGGAAAATCATGCAATGATAATTCTGGGGGTAGGCTGGGTGAAACAAAATCTAACTCTTCTTGTGCATGTTCTTAATCTGAAACGAAGTGTTTACATAGAGCCAAACTAGGGAAGGAGGCACTTTTTCACAACCCTCAGATACTTTCTGACACAGGGATGCCTTGGAAGTATTGTAGATTCAGTTTTGACTGCCACAATAAATAAAAAATTGTAATAAAATAGATCATGTTATTTTTTTCTATTTTCCCGTGCATAAAAAGTTATATTTACACCACACTGTAGTCTATTATGTGTGCAATAATAGCATCCTGTATAAAAAAAGTATATATCTTCATTGAAAACTACTTTATTGCTTAAAAGTGATATCATCTGAGCCTACAAGTCATAATCTATTTGCAAGAGTAACATCAAAGATCACTGATCACAGACCACCATAACAAATATAATAATAAAGAAAAAGTAGGAAATACTGTGAGAGTTACCAAAATGTGACACAGAGACAGAAAGTGAGGAAATAATGTTGGAAAAATGGCACCAGTAGACTTTCTCAATGCACGGTTGCCACAAAACTTCAATTAGTGAAAAAAACACAATATCTGTGAAGGGTAATAAAATGAGGTAGACTGTACAAGGAAGGATTTGCTATTAGCATAATTACAAAGGTCATTGCCCCATATGGTCTTTAATAGTCTGGTGACAGATTAGGAAGACTATCATTAGCCTAACATTTGGCTCACATGACTGGATGTGAAAAAGTCAGTGGATTTTTAGGAGAATGAATATCCAGGTGCTTTAATTTTAATGTTATTATATTGAATTTTAACTGTTTTCCAATTCTTTATTTTCACCAGACTCTATTCCTCCCATGCCCTTTCTCATCATTTTACATAAAATTCTAACTTTGGTTCATAATATTCCCATGATAGCTCCTGATTAAAACACAATAAAGACCACAAGCATAATATAAAAGGTGACTAGGTATCCAGGGGGCCACTAATCTATTCTCAATTGAAGGTGCTAAATCTATTGAAAATAATTCCTCAAATCCAGTATGACCCTGGATATACTACAATCAAAGCTTGTTCTTTTTAAACTGAGATCTAAATATGATTTGAATGAAGGCATACCTAAGGAATTGAAGAGATACAAAAGGAAGACAAACTGGAATATAATGTTGAGTCTAGAATGTAAATCTCAACTACTGTTGTGATCTCTTCTCATTGCCCTAACATTCCTATTATTATTACTGTATCTTAGTTCACCTCCTTCATTTTAACAGTGTTGGTGACCAGACCCCTCACTGCAACTGTCATTGCTGCGGCATATGAATCTACCTCATCTGGTATTTTTCTAATACATACATAGCATCCTCCTATTAATGAATAACTCAGGGAAAAGCAGAAATGAAATACACTATATATTTAATATAAATACACATACATATTCTATTATTATACATTATAATATAATATAAATATGCTATATATAAAATAAATATAGTATTAACAAATATTTAATAATAACGATTTGTCAATCTCTCCTATAAGCCACTTAGCATTAACTTGGAAGATTTTAAAAGCTTGATGCTTTTCCATAGGCCTAAATATTTGTCAATAATGAATTTCTAATTAAATTATCTTGGGATTTTTCTTGGTAGAACGGAATGATTTAAGAACATTGATAACTTACTACACCAAGATCTATTAATGACTAAGTCTTTGCTTGGTCAGTGAAAAACCCTAAGCTTTTCTTCTTTGCCTTTAACCACTTATGTTGATGGCAGATGCTCACTAACATACTTACTGTATCTATCAGCCCAAAGGAACTGACTACTTTTAGTTCAGACAAATCTGTGTCTTAAAACAAGGCAATCCTTCTGTGATATCAAAAAATGTTATGGGGCAGGAGCATTACATAGCAAGATGACAGATAAGGAAGATGTATCCTTGGTTCCCTTCATAGAAACATTAACTTAATAGAAATACACAAGCCAAAATCCCTTAATGAAAACTCCAGAAGTCAGTAAACAAGGAACAGTATGAGCACAAAGCTGCATTAAAACAGCTAAGAAAAACGATTTCACTTTACCTACTAAGATCCTCCCTCACAGTGGTACAGTTCAGCATAACTGGGAGAAAATATTCAACTTGGAAGTTTTACTCTTGAAAGGAAAAGAGGAAAGTGCAACATGTGTTCAACAATCTACTTTTCTGGGGGGTGGGGGTAGTTGTTCAAGGGACTGTTTTTGTCTCGCTTCGCAAGGAGGACACAGATAGAACAAGAATACTTTGGATACCTGGGCACTCAGGGCGAAATACAGCCAGCTGTCTTAATGCAGGACCAAAGAATCTGAGGGGAAATTGTAGAGTCCCCAAAAAGAAACTGGCAAATCTCTCCAACTGGGAATTATGCCCACAAGCACAGAGAAGACATATCCCCAGAAAAAGTTTGAGAGGCTCTGAGAATCTCTATCCAGGCTAATTGGTGAAGGTCTTGCCCTGTACGAAGCTAGTCTATAAAGACTGAGAGAAGTGTCTGTTTTTCTAAATAACCAAGTCTTGCCAGGGAGAGGGGATAAAGTCACAATGCATATGAAGAAGCAGCAAAGCATGACCCAGTGAAAAGAATAAAATAAACTCCAGAAACCAACTCTAAAGAAATAGAAATGTATGAACTACCTGACAATGAAATAAAAATAACTGTTTCAAAACTCAATGATCCTAAAGAAAACAGAAAGATAGCTAAGTGAAACCAGGAAAACAATGCACGAACAAAATGAGAATATCAACAAAGAGACAGAAAATTTAAAAAAAAGAACAACATAGAAAACTTGGAGCTGAATAATATAGATGAATTTAAAATTTTCCTAGAGAGGTTCAACAGAAGACCTAATCAAACAGAAAAAAGAGCCAAACAATTTAAAAAAGAGATCCTTTGAAATTACCAATTTAGAACAGAAAAATTTTTTAAATGAAGTGAATAAGATCTAAGAAGCTCATGGGAAACCATCACGAAGACCAATACACATATTATTGGAAAAGAGAGAATATATTTGAAGAAATAATTCTCAAAAAGGTTCCAAACATAAGCAATGAAGTGGACATCTTAATTCAAGAATCTCAAGAGATTCTAACTAGGATAAACCAAGAGAAGCCTACATTGAGGCACAAGAAAATCAAACTATCAAAAGCAAAAAACAAAGAAAAAAAATCTTGAAGGCAACCAACTAGAGAAAAGCAACTTATCACAAAAAGGAGTTCTCAAAAGGTTATTAGTAGATTTCTCAGCAGAAACTTTAGAGTACAGAATCAAGTGGGATAATATATTCAAAGTGTTAAGATAAAAGAAAATAAAAAAGCTGACCAAGAATATTCTGTCTGGAAAACTACCTTTCAAAAGTGAAGGCAAAATTAAATGTTCCTCAGATAAATGAAAGCTGAGCAGGTTCACTGCCACCAGACTTGCCTTACAAGAAATGCTAAAGGGACTTCATGTTGAAATGAAAGGACACCAGACAGAAATATGAAAACATACAAAATATAAGGTCTTTGGTAAAGGAATATAGATAGACAAGCACAGAATCTGAAGTTATTGTAATGGTATTGAGTAAATCATTTTAACTTTGATACTGAATTTAAGATAAATGCACAAAAGTAACATACTAATAAAAGTGTGTTAATAGATACACATTATGAAAAATGTTATTTGTGTCATTAAGAACATAAAGTAGAGAAAATACAAACATTTCTCAAAAAATTAAAAGCAGAATTATTGTATCTTCCAACAATTGCTGGCTTCCCTGGTAGCTCAAATGGTAAAGAATCTCCCTGCAATGCAGGAGAGCTGGGTTCAATTCTTGGGTTGGGAAGATCCTCTGGAGAAGGGAATGGCAACCCACTTCAGTATTCTTGCCTGGGAAAGCCCATGGACAGAGGAGCCTGAAGGGCCACAGTTCATGGGGTCATAGAGAGTTGGACATGACTGAGTGACTGGGAAGAGCCAACAATCTCACTTCTTGATATATATCCAAAAAATAAAAACGGAATCTCCTTCTCTGTCTGATTTACTTCACTCAATATGACAATCTCCAGGTTCATCCATGTTGCTGCAGATAGCATTGCTTCATTCTTTTAAATGGCTGAGTAACATTCTATTGTATATATGTACCACATCTTTCTTCCTCTGTCAATGGACATTGAGGCTGCTGCCATGTCTTGGCTATTGTAAACAGGCTTAAAGATGAATTTATGGTTGTTTGGGGGAAAGAAGGAGGGAAGGCATAATTGGCTTGGAATGGACATGTACATATTGCTGTATTTAAAGCAGATAACCAACAAGGACCTACTGTATAGCATATGGAACTCTTCTCAATGTTATGTGGCAGCCTGGATGGGAGGGGAGTTTGGGGGAGAGTGGATACATGCAGATGCAGGATTGAGTCCCTTTACTGTTCACCTGAAATTATCACAATGTTGTTAACTGGTTATACTCCAAAACAAAATAAAAAGCTAACAAAATAAAAACAGAATCCCAAAAGAGCTACTCGCCTGCCCATGTTCTTTGCAGCATTATTTATAATAATCAAGAGATTGAGTAACCTTAGTATTTATCAACAGATGAATGGATAAAGAAAATGTGCTATATAAAGAGAAAAATCATTCAAACTTACAGAGGAGGAATTCTTGTTCTACACTACAATATGGTTGAATCTTGAGGATACGCTGCTAAGTAAAATAAGTTAGTGATAAAAAGACAAGTATTGCATGATTGTACTTAAATGAGATATCTATAGTAGTCAAATTCAAAGCAAAAGAAAGTAGAATGTGTTTACCAAGAGCTAGGGAGGAAAAAAAGGGGTATTGCTGTTTCATGGATATAGTTTCAGTTTTACAAGATGGAGAAATGTTCTAGAAGCCTGTTGTATCACAGTCTGTACTATACATAGAAAAATAATTTAAAAAAAGAAAAATAGTTAAGATGGTAAATTTTATATTGTGCGTGTGTTACTGAAATAGAAAATTATAGAACTGGAACATTAATAAAGTGTTTATGAGCACAAGCTTTGGATTCTAACTAATCTGGGCTTAATTTTGGATTTAGTCTCATAGTAGCCATATGGGCCCAGCAACTTTTCTCTCTGGCAACCTTCCTATTTGGCTAAACAGATACAATAACTATGTCTACCTTGTGTAATCATCATTAGACATTTTTTAGATAAGTGCAAAATCATAAGCTCAGTGCCATGCAATTGGTGAGCACTGAAAGTGAAAGGAAAGTGAAGTCGCTCAGTCGTGTCCGACTCTTTACAACGCCATGG
Source organism: Madoqua kirkii (assembly GCA_006408675.1). Taxonomy (NCBI): domain Eukaryota; kingdom Metazoa; phylum Chordata; class Mammalia; order Artiodactyla; family Bovidae; genus Madoqua; species Madoqua kirkii. Next base: position 44,547 of record SJYC01108779.1, read on the forward strand.
ACTGTAACCTACCAGGCTCCTCCTTCCATGGGATTCTCCAGGCAAGAATACTGGAGTGGGTTGCCATTTCCTTCTCCAGGGGATCTTCCCAACCCAGGGATTGAACCTGGGTCTCCCGCATTCCAGGCAGATGCTTGAGCACTGAATCAATGGTAATGCAAGTCAGGAAGAGGAAGCATAACTGAAGGACTGAGGATAAGACAGGGGACTTCCTGAAAGTTCAGATGTTTGTAGAGATTGTGAGGAAGTATTTGAAGACTTGCAATATTAACAGCATTGTTGTGGACGTCTTTGGATGAATACCTTAGCCTAGCAGTAGAGAGCTGAGCCATCAGTTCAGTTCAGTTCAGTCACTCAGTCATGTCCGACTCTTTGCAACCCCATGAATCGCAGCACGCCAGGCCTCCCTGTCCATCACCAACTTCAAATTAAGAGATTATATGCAGAAAGTACTTCAGGACCTTGGATAGAGACTATCCGGTCCTGAAGTACTTTCTGCGTATAATCTAACTTTTCTATTAATACCACAGAACCTGATCAGTCTATTCTAAAATGCACTCTGCAAAAGATTATAACCTATTTTCAAACATACTGAAAATATATGATTACATAATTCTCATTTGTGCTTTCATATTTAATTAAAAAGTCATTTCTGGGGGGGGCATATTAAGTCTACGAGAGTGAAACAATAAAATCATTTACCAGGACTCAAAGAATACTGGTAGTAAGTAGGTAAGTACAAGATTACAACTACTCACACCCTCCCAATAAATTAGCCGTTTTTATAAAAAGGATGACATGTAATCCAGACAAATTAGAAATCAAATTAGAGTTTTCAGTGGTCTTCCTAGAAGAAAGCATTTCAGGAATCAGTCTTCCAAAAGGTATAGTATTTCTCAGTTCTGCTAATAAAACAAAATGAGTTTATGTAAACAGGTTTAACTACTCCCTTATAAAATTTCCTGATACTCCCAAAGGAAATAAAATCTGCCTTATTTCTTTGCTCACCTTCAGTGAACTTTAAAGTTGGTCTATATATATTCAAGAATCTAAGCTCATTCTCCCTCTGGGATAGAATCAGCATATGGTCTCCTCCTAAAGCAAACATTATTTAAAGTTTAAATCTAAGATGAATCCTTCCATTTTATTTCTAGTTTTGTTTCCTTTGATCCTGAAAGTAATTAACTTTCAGTGGCAGCTAATTATAAGTGAAGAGAAATCAGAGTCTATATGGTTGTTTGTTTGGTACAGGCCTGGCAAAGTGTTTTTTAAATTGGAAAGTCATTTTGTTCTATGTATTTCAATGCATTTTGCACTGTATTTATTATCCCAGGATTCATATTATAACCATGACCTTTCATCTAATCACAGAATCTCACACAGAGAAAGAAAATAATTACATTAACAGAGAGACATAAGACTTATAAAAGAAAAATGAAAGAGGCTGGGCGGGAGTAAATGTGAAACAAGAAAAGCCACAAATCCACTCCCTGCTCTTTATCATTATAATTCCATGAAAATCTCCTCATATGAAAAGATACTTGAACTGGGAAATCCTCTTTCTCAAACTTATCTCAGACAGAAATCAGTTCTTGAAAAATGAAACAGGAATGGAAAGACATATAAGTGAAGATAATTGAGGCCAAAGGTGTTACTCACCATTCCACATTATTACTAATAATCAGGAGCATGGAAGAATCTAAAAGTTAATGAGTTACTAGTCAAATGACCCTTACCATATTACCCGCTGCTCTGAAATCGACCCTTGCAAAACTCACCAATTCTTTTTGTCATCAACTCCTTACTTTTCAATAGGTAACCAGGCCTTGTAAAATATGTATTATCTGTTCAAAATAAATAATGTCATAATTTTCTTTTTTTAAAGTAACTAAACACAAGGAGGGAACTTAAACGTCTCTCTACCTGAGAGTGGACTCTAACCTTCCTAGCCTTTCCAAACAACTCCTTAAATAAAAATAATCAGCATTCCAGGAAAGAACCCTCCACTTGCTCACCAGAGAGGAAACTTGACCTACTTGACTGTTCTTCAGTTAAGGTAAGAACCAGTGCCACAAAGATAGCCCATGTATTATCCAACTATCTGTTTATAGAGAGCACAGCAGAAAGCACTATATCCAGACTTAATTAGTTTACACCCATGCAGAACACTACCTGTGAGTTATTTCTATGGACTTGGCTTTTTCAGGGGTCAAGGCATAAAATAACCATATCTTTACTTCTTACAAAAAACTAATGATAAAGACAGTGGTCTCTGTTCTCAAATAATCAACATGAACATTTTATTTCCAAATACAGTCCAAGAAAAATGTTGTCTCTCCTGAAGAACTGGCAGGTTATCTATTATTAGTAAAACAAACTTGTAATCCACTGCATATGCTTTTGTTTCTGCTATTCCTAGGACTCTCAAGTTAAAAGCATTATCCAATCACAGTAACTAAGTTAGCCTAGGTGAACTGTATATTTACTTACTCTTCCAGATTAATTTAAAATTTCAACTACATTTTAATAGATTTTAAAGTACAGATTTAATCCTCCTACTTTGGGAGGAAATTGACCTTGAATACTCATAAATGACTTTAGAACTTAGTGAACATAAATATTTTCTATCTTTACTTGGAACGTTAAAGAGACACTCTTACTGATATACAACTCTACTTCTACTTTTAAGAAATGTGTTAAGCTGTAGATAATTAACTTCACACATGATAAAGAGATTCAAACTTTTATACACATGGCAAGGGATTAAAATGTCTCTCTAAGGAGGAGTCAGAGATCACACATTATAAGCCCTTCTGTTGGCTACTCCATTATAGAGTTTACAAAGTTTGCTACCTTGAAAATATGGTTGATTGATCCCTAAGAGGTTAAGTGGAGTAGTGTCCACTGGCTAGTAAGCATCCATTCATACTGCTGGGAAATTGAGGTGAGGTGAGGTAAAATCGCTCAGTCGTGTCCGACTCTTTGCGACCCAATGGACTGTAACCTACTAGGCTTCTCCGTCCATGGGATTTTCCATCCATGAGATTCTCCAGGCAAGAATACTGGAGTGGATTGTCATTTCCTTCGCCAGAGGATCTTCCTGACCCTGGGATCGAACCCGGGTCTCCCTCATGGGAGGCAGACGCTTTAACCTCTGAGCCACCAGGGGAAATTAAGCACAAGTATTTGTCATTGTTAGGGCATTGCTAGTATTACCATCACACAAGGTTTGTACATTCTTTCATTTTAAGAAACTATCAGAAACTGTTGCATACCAAATCTTTAAACAATTTCTCCCTCTTAAAACTTTGCTGTCCACTCCCATTTCCACTCAGTCCTCTTCTATTTCTAACCTTTTGTAAGTATCTTGAGAAATCAATCTAGACATCATGGAAGGAGTGTTCTGAGGACCATACTACTGCAGATATTTATAGAAAACTCTGCTAATGAGCCATCTTACTCTGATCTGCTGTAGATCCCACTTGAAACAATCTATTAAAAACAAGAAACTATTGACCAGGTCACACTTAACTTTTTCCAGTGAAGTTTAGTTGTGGTTTCTAGAAGAGTACCATTTTTCTCCACAGGAAAAGTCTGAAAGTAACTTCACTCTTTAATGTGTTATAAATACATCACGCATGAATTTTAGCTTTTACAAAAATTTCCAATAACTAATTCCATGTGTTTTGAGATCTAAGTATTCCATTCTCAAAATTGCAGGAAAAATATACCTCTAAAATGTGATAATATTAATACATTTTGAAAAGTTTAAACACATTTTTAATCTTTATAGAACAAGTAGTACTGAGTTTTAAAGCATTCCCTCATATGTAAACTCATCTAAGTGAAAGCTCACTTAGAAATGCAATTTCCCTCAGTAAGAAGAGTTCTTGTTCAAGAAGGTTTGCATTAAAGATAGTGCAGGTACCTACTGTTTTCTTTTTTCTCCTGTTTTTATTGTTGTTTGTTTTGCCTAATGATATGACCTTTGGTAGAATGGGACAGATCGATTTTTCTCTTGAATAAATGTCTTGCTATGTTCTTCTGCATGGTGAAATACATATACTTTATATGTAGACCATCTGTATCCATATGGAGTGAAGCCTAATTTCATACTGCTGTCTCCAATTCAGATCATTATTACATAGGTTATTATAGTCTCCTCTTCCTTATTCTCCCATCCACTTCAGTAGGGTTAGTTCTTACACTTATACTATATTCATATTATTTTGTCACATTCGGCATTTCAACATGGGATTTCTGAACTTCCTGAATGATGTTATTAAAGTTCACTTTTTGCACTGTAAAATTTTATAGGTTTAGACAAATGTTTAATGTCTTCTAGTCACCATTCCATTATCATATAAAATAACAGATATATGCATTTTCCTCTTTAGCCTGCTAATGTGGTGGATTATATTGTTTGATTGTATTATTAACCATGTATAAGATAGACCTCCGACACCATGGTTTTAGCTTTCAGACTCTAGAAAATTAATGTAGAATTCAAGCCTGTCTCTCAGCAAATTTTGTTACTTTCTACAACATATTATAAGCCTTGTGAGACTCCTACCAATTCTTATAAATGAAACTGGAAACTGAATAGAAGGTGGCCAATGGACAAATGATCCCTTGAAACTAGAGAATGATGTATAACTGACCAATACATGTTTTAAAAGGCAGAAGACATGCGTCTAACATGCTTTAAATCTCTCACATTTCTTAGCTGCTTTTAATTTTATCAGCTATATAGCTATTTTATGTTACTTTATTCTTCTCATATTTTAAGTTATCTTTTTCAAAAAGAGTGGTTGCTGAATTTCATGATTTGACTATGTTATATTTTATAGTTATAAAAACACATTTTATTAGTCATATTTTCAGATTTTCTCATATTTTACACTGGATTTATGTATGAAAATATATCTCCCAAAACACTCATTCTCTTACTCATTCT
>SJYC01108780.1:0-11058 GCA_006408675.1 Madoqua kirkii
AGATATAAAGAAGCAAATACTCTTTCAGGAAAATCCTTGATTATTTAGGGCTTTCATTGAACTGTGGCTTCATCTAAGTTAATGATATACAAAGATGATACAAAATGCTTATTTTCATTTAATAAGACAAGGAAAATCCAGAGACTGCTCTCTAATAAGGTGTATCACATTTTCAAGTATTTGTTCATAGCTTAATTCTCTATGCAGTGGTAGTTTATATTTTCAAAGAACCTCACCTCACTTATTATTATTATTATTATTGCTTTTTCTGATGGCAACCTGAACACTGTGGAATTAAAATCTAGGCTTCTGATCATTGGCTTTAAGATTTTGGATTTTCACAAAAACAAGGGGTATCAGTCACATTATGTAGTCTTCATAAAACTCCAACAAATTTTAAATATTAAATTTTTTTTACTTTGAAAGAACAATTTTTATCTACCTATAGTTTCTAGATGCAAAGTGTTAATATACATAGGGAGAAAAAAGTGATAGCTATTTAAAGATGTAAAGTGGACAATTTGTCAGTTAATAAGTGCTATGTGTTCAGAAGAAAGCTCTTCTTTTAAGTTAGCTTTCATATGTGAAATAAACTAACTTTTGAGGCTCTCTCTCCATGTACAACATTCTTGCATATAATGACTTTATCTTTAAAACAAGGGTAACATCATAAGTACCACAATGTCTCAACAGTTTTCTTTCATTATAATGAAAATATTAAACATACAAAGAAGGGAAGAAGAGAAAAGTAAACGTGATTAAAGTAAGATGCTTTTACCTAGCATTTCTCATCATGGATGTTAAGCTCGAGTATTTTGGAACAAATACAAGAAATACTAGAAGTTGCTACAGCCCCATCTCTTCACCCCATGTACCCTTCTTCCTGGTCATGCTGCTGGCCAATGATGGGGCAGAATTAGTCAAGTTCCTTATCTCATTCCAAAGAGGGGAAAGATCATCTTTTCAAAGGAAAAATACAGTTAGTAATAAATAAGATGAGGCAGGTATTTATTAATTTGTTTCTTAGCATCTGTTCATGTTAGTGCAAGTACCAGAAACTGAGGGATTCAGTTATTTTTTCAGTTTGACCCTGAGTTTGGGTAGGCTTTGCCTACCCACCCACCCCCCTGCCCAGTACCAGGGAAAAAGCACATAATTCAAATCTAAACCAGTTCACTGCATGCTCCCTAGAAATAAGTTTATGACAAAATCACAGACCATGAGACCCAATGGATCTCTGGTTGGGGCTACCATCAGAGGGATCCTCTGTTTTCTCCATGGGATTTGAAACAGTTTATAGAAACTAAGAGGTCAACATTTGAGAGTCTGAGACCAAGTAACTAGATTCTTTGAGCCCTTGCTGAAAGCTGTGCTGGAAGACATATTAATCTCTAGATCTTTTTTTTTTTTTAATTTACACGACTCCACTAATTTCCTTTTTTGCTAAACTAGTTTGTATTGAATACTCTATTACTTGCAACAGAAAAAGTCCTAAAGTATGCTGAAAGAAAACTATATTAGGGAGAGATGATTTTGTGGTGTGTGTAAGCAAGACAATCATGTAAGAATTTAAGAGACCTAAGTAATAGAGCATGTACTCCATACTCGATTTTTGGATTTCCAATTTGAAGCTGCTGAAGATTTGCATGCAGAGGAGTCAATACACTGCTGATTTTTTTTAATTTAGTTATGAGAAGCAATTATTACACAACATATATGACTTGATAACATAGTAACATATAACATAAAGCTATGTCTTAGTATTTAAATATTAAGATTTCTCTTTTTATTTGTTCCCCTCTCTTTTAAAGAGAATTCTCACTAAAAACTTAAGAATAGAAACTCTTCTATTTCTTATGGTCTCAACTCATCCCCCTTCCATGTGCTCATTATTTTGTGTGGTACCATCAAATAAACGTCCAGCCTCATGAGAAAAGGCTTTGAAATAGTCTTCTGAAACAGCACAGAACACGATTCTTAACATAGTAACATATAACATAAAGCTATGTCTTAGTATTTAAATATTAAGATTTCTCTTTTTATTTGTTCCCCTCTCTTTTAAAGAGAATTCTCACTAAAAACTTAAGAATAGAAACTCTTCTATTTCTTATGGTCTCAACTCATCCCCCTTCCATGTGCTCATTATTTTGTGTGGTACCATCAAATAAACGTCCAGCCTCATGAGAAAAGGCTTTGAAATAGTCTTCTGAAACAGCACAGAACATGATTCTCATATAATTATGTACAACACAGCAGTAAAACCAAGCATACAAAATAAAACAGCTGACAACACCAAGAATTCATCATTTCAGCTTGTTATACACACTCTCATGTTAAGGAAGATGAATCAAAATTTTCTGCAACTTGCGTCATCTCTGAATATGAAGGACTGCAATATACAAAGCTAAATTTGAGCTTCCTTTAATGGACCATGAAGCTAATTCTAGCAGATGAAGACTGCAGTGCCAATATTCTTCATTCTGAAGCACTAAACCAAAGAGCTAGGTTTTGTAATTCTTTTTTTTCTCATTTTCACTGTCACTTTTCACATTTCCTTTAGTAGCTTTGTCATGGATTTTTAAAAACTCATTAATTTATTTAATTGGAGGCTAACTACTTTACAATATTATAGTGGTTTTTGCCATACATTGATATGAATCAGCCATGGGTGTACCTGTGTCCCTCATCCTGAACACTCCTCCCATCTCCCTCCCCATCCCACCCTCCAGGATTGTCCCAGTACACCAGCTTTGAATGCCCTGTCTCATGCATCGAACTTGGACTGGCTATCTATTTCACATATGGTAATATACATGTTTCAACGCTATTCTCACAAATCATCACACCCTCATCTTTTCCCACAAAGTCCAAAAGTCTGTTCTTTATACCTGTATCTCTTCTGCTGTCTCGCATATAGGGTCATTGTTACCATCTTTCTAAATTCCATATATATGTGTTAATATGCTGTATTGGTGTTTTTCTTTCTGACTTAGTTCACTTTGTATAATAGGCTCCAGTTTCATCCACCTCATTAGAACTGATTCAAATGAGTTCTTTTTAATAGCTGAGTAATATTCCATTGCATATATGTACCATAGCTTTCTTATCCATTTGTCTGCCAATGGACATCTAGGTTGCTTCCATGTCCTAGCTATTATAAACAGTGCTGTGATAAACATTGGGGTACATGTGTGTCTTTCAGTTCTGGTACCCTTGGTGTGTATGCCCAGCAGTGGGATTGCTGGGTCGTATGTCATGGATGTTTTAAGAAAAGGTTTTATTATCCAACATCACTGCAAAAATATTTACCTGCTGGGTCCTAAAACCTGATACTCAAAAATGCAAACTCCTTTAACTCTCCAAACCAATCATGGATGACCTGTAATCTCTGACCATCTATGAGAATTTGAATAACCTCTAATATACAACATACTAGCAGACTCAATTTTCTTGGAACAACATTCCAAAAATCCAAAGTAGCAAGGATTCATCAAAGTATCAAACTGCCACCCTACTCACGATGAATCATTTCTTTAAAGGGTAACACCTAAGAAATGAGCTGATACCAAATGCAACTCAAAAAACAAAAAATTATTTCATTGCATTCTGTAATAAAACCACATTACAGGAAGGATGTACTTACCATTTTCCTAAAGGACATTCTGGGAAGATTTAGAAAGCATTCACACTTACCTGGGAAAAAAAAAGAAAAGATTAAAACAATAAATAAGGATAATCATGAAGACATATTTTTTAATACATTCTAAGATACAAAAATTGAGCCCACGCCATCTACATAAGAGTAAGTCAGTAAAGGAGAAGAGGAGAAATGCATTTATTTCCTTGTTATTGCCTTTATCTAATGTAAGAAGGAAATGTACAGTGATGAGGTGCTTATTTGATGTAATATGTATAACAGAGTCTTTTATATTATCACAATCCTCAATGAAATTGAAAATAGAGCCATTTCACTCTAAGAGGGAGATGTAATTCACAGAGATGAACACAGAAATGAAGTATCTTCAATGGACTCAAGAAAAGAAACCGACAGCAGCTCTATCTTTTAGTTCTTCCTACTCCCAGTCCAGGGTATATAACCAGAAAAGACAACTTAATTCAAAAAGATACATGCACCTCAATGGTCAAAGCAGCACTATTTACAATAGCCAAGACAAGAAACAACCCAAGTGCCAGTCCACAGATGACTGGGTTAAGAAGATGTGAGTAAAATGAAGTATTATGTTTGTGTTAGTTGCTCAGCTGTGTCTGACTCCTTGCAATCCTGTGGACTGCAGCCCACCAGGCTCCCCTGTCCATGGAATTCTCCAGGGGAGAATACCACAGTGGTTTGCCATTCCCTTCCCCAGGGGATCTTCCCAACCCAGGGACTGAACTTGAGGCTTCTGCACTGTGGGCAGATTCTTTACCATCTGAGCCACAGGGAAAGCCCCAAATGGAACATTAAGAGTGAAAAATTGCCACTTGCAGCAACATGGATGGACCTAGAGATCATCATACCAAGTGAAATGTAACAGAGAAGAACAAATTTTATATGACATCACTTATAGATGGAATTAAAAAAATAATACAAATGAATCTATATACAAAGCAGAAACAGACTTACAAATGTAGAAAACGAACTTATGGTTACCTAAGGAGAGGTGGGGAAAGGATGATTTGGATTATGGGCTTAGCAGATACAAACAGTATATATAAGACAGGTAAGAAACAAGGATTTACTGTATAACATAGGGAACTAAATTCAATATTTGACAATAACCAGCATGGAAAATAATCTGCAAATATATGTAGATATATACACACACACACATGTGCACACGCACACACACACACACACACACATATATATATATATATAATTGAATCACTTTGCTGTATACCTGAAGCTAACACATAACTCTAAATCAACCATACTTCAATTTTCAAAAAAGAAGAATGGAAACCTAAACAGACTCTGGTTCCTTACAGAATTTTCTAGGTTCAAATGAACTGGTCTATTCACAGCTCTCTGAAAGCCTTATTAGGTTTCAAAACTGTCATAATTTTCCATTTTGTTTGATATTAAAATAATTAATATTAACTTTAATATTCAATTAAAATAATTTTTGCCCCTCTATAAGTTTTCATAGAGAACACTGAACAAGTTTAGTAAGACACCGAGTTTTGTAACGCTAATTGGTTTATTTTAATGTTACCCTTTAGTCCCTGAGAAATCTAAAAAAGAAAACTGCATAAATCTTAAAAATTCTGGTGTACTGGCCATTAGTCATAAATACTATCAAATGCTTTTAAAACTCTGCCAATACACAGATACAGTGAAAGAAATCAGCTCCTTACATACTGGAATTAGTAATTTTAGGAGTTCTTATGTCATCTGTAAATCAAATCCCTGTGCTATGTTACCATTAAAATAGGCTAGAAAGCATATGCCTACCTAACTGCAGACAGGATAACCTATTTCTCAAAATAGAGAGAAGGAGACAAAGAACAAGAACTGAGTTTTATCTCTAAAGACATGATATGATGCAAGTGTAGTTTATAGAATCGTTACTACTAAAAGCTATGTGGAATTTCCTAGTCAATTAGACAGTGTTGCTGACTTTGTCTAATATTTCTACAGTGAGACTGAGCAGCCTAGCAAAAATTTATGCAAATATTTAATTTCTACACTCTCTTTCATTTCCTCTTACTGGAGGCTTACCTAAACCTTAAGTTCCTCTTCTACTGGGCAAAGAAATAACAGATGAATCATGAGGCAGGCAGAATAATTACGGTCTACTTTTGCCTCATTTCTTTCAATTGGTATAAGTTTCTAGGCACTGAGGACTCATTCACATGCTCACTCCTCACACTATTTCATATTTATTAATAATATAGTAACTGTTGTTGTTTAGCTGCCTAGTTGTGTACAACTCCCTGTGATTCCACAATCTGAAGAACACCAGGCTTCCCTGTCCATCACCATCTCTTGGAGCTTACTCAAACTCATATCCAGTTCAACCATCTCATCCTCTGTCATCCCCTTCTCCTCCTGCCTTTAATCTTCCCCAGCATCAGGGTCTTTTCCAATGAGTCAGTTCTTCGCATCACGTGGCCAAAGTATTGGAGCTTCAGCTTCAGCGTTAGACCTTAAATAATCAGGATTGATTTCCTTTAGGACTGCCTGGTTCGATATCCTTGTAGTCAAAGGGACTCTCAAGAGTCTTTTCCAACACCACAGTTTAAAAGCATCAGTTCTTCAGCATTAAGCCTTCTTTATGGTCCAAATCTCACATCTATATATGACTACTGAAAAAAACATAGCTTTGACTACATGCACTTTTGTCAGAAAAGTAATGTCTCTGCTTTTTAACATGCTCTCTAGGTATGTCACAGCTTTCTTTGCAAGGAGCAAATGTCTTTTAATTTCATGGCTAAAGTCACCATCTGCAGTGATTTGGGAGCCCAAGAAAATAAAGTCTGTCACTGTTTTCATTGTTTCCCATCTATTTCCCATGAAGTGATGGGACCATATGCCATGATCTTGGTTTTTCGAATGTTGAGCTTTAAGCCAACTTTCTCATTTGGAGAAGGCAATGGCACCCCACTCCAGTACTCTCACCTGGAAAATCCCATGGATGGAGGAGCCTGGTGGGCTGCAGTCCAGGGGGTTGTGAAGAGTCAGACACGACTGAGAGACTTCACTTTCACTTTTCACTTTCATGCACTGGAGAAGGAAATGGCAACCCACTCCAATGTTCTTGTCTGGAGAATCCCAGGGACGAAGGAGCCTGGTGGGCTACCGTCTATGGAGTCAAACAGAGTTGGACACAACTGAAGCGACTTAGCAGCTTTCACTTTCATCAAGAGGTTCTTTGGTACCTTTTCACTTTCTGCCATAAAGGTGGTGTCATCTGCATATCTGAGGTTACTGATATTTCTCCTGGCAATCTTGATTCTAGCTTGTGCTTCATCCAACCTAGCATTTCCCATGATGCACTCTGCATATAAGTTAAATAAGCAGGGTGACAATATACAGCCTTGATGTACTCCTTTCCCAATTTTGAAGCAGTTCGTTGTTCCATATCTAGTTCTAACTGTTGCTTCTTGACCTGCATATAGGGTTTGTAGGAAGCAGGTAAGGTGGTCTGGTATTCTCATCTCTTGAAGAATTTTCCACACTTTCAGTGATCCACACAGTCAAAGGCTTTGGCATAGTCAATGAAGCAGAAATAGATGACTTTTTTCTGGAATTACCTTGCTTTTTTTTTAATGATCCAATGGATGCTGGCCATTTGATCTCTGGTTCCTCTGCCTTTTCTAAAGCCACCTTGAATATCTGGAAGTTTTCAGTTCACGTCTGCTGAAGCTTATCTTAGAGAATTTTGAGCGTTACTTTGCTAGCATGTGAGATGAATGTGATTGTGTGGTAGTTTGAACATTCTTTGGCATTGCTCTTCTTTGGGATTGGAATGAAAACAAATCTTTTCCATTCCTATGGCCACTGCTGTGTTTTCCAAATTCGCTGACATATTGAGTGCAGCACTTTCACAGCATCATCTTTCAGGATTTGAAACAGCTCAACTGGAATTCCATCACCTCCCCTAGCTTTGTTCATAGGGATGCTTCCTAAGGACCACTTGACTTCACACTCCAGAATGTCTGCCTCTAGGTGAGTGATCACACCATTGTGGTTATCTGTTCATTAAGAACTTTTCTGTATAGTTCTGTGGATTATTGTCACTTCTTAATATCTTCTGCTTCTGTTAGATCCATACCATTTCTCTCCTTTATTGTGTCCATCTTTGCATAAAATATTCCCTTGGTATCTCTAATTTTCTTGAAGAGATCTCTAGTCTTTCCCATTCTATTGTTTTCCTTTATTTCTTTTCACTGTTCACTTAAGAAGGCTTTCTTATCTCTCCTTGCTATTCTTTGGAACTCTGTATTCAAATGGGTATACTTTTCTTTTCTCCTTTGCCTTTTGATTCTCTTTTTTTTCAACTATTTGTAAGGACTCTTCAGATAGCCATTTTACCTTTTTTTCATTTCTTTTTCTTGGGGATGGTTTTGATCACTGCCTCCCACACAATGTCATGAACCTCCATCCATAGTAACTGTACCAAAGAGCAAATGCATCTTTTGTACTTTTCCCCTCCCAAAGGGCCTCTTTACCTGAACTAAGGTTGAATGAGTTTTACAATAGGACCTAAAACTTCAAACATTATTTTTTCAATCCTAGGAAAAGTATCTGTTTGCACGTGTGCTCAGTTGCTAAGTCATGTTCTATTCTTTGTGATCTCTTAGACTGTAGTCCACTAGGCTCCTCTGTCCATGAGATTATACGACTGATTTGTAACGAAAGTTAGTTTAAAACTTAACTAGATATAACTAATTTATAATTTAAAACATAGCAAAATGCATTGTGTAAATTAATATGTGCCACAGCTAGGGTATCATCTAGGACTATGGATGCTTAATCTTCTAATAACTGAACACACATGTGCAGAGTACTTTTTGGTCCTGTGTATTTTTTATTATGTTAATTTTCAGTAATGTTTTGTAAATGTTTCACCATAATTTTTTTGATCCACTACATATATTTAACAAATATTCTTTTTTTTTTAGGTCAAAGCAAGGCATTTGACTTTCTCCATAGCAAGGAAGTCTATAGGGCGTGCCCTTCAGGTATCCTTTTTAAGGACTGACTACAGAATTCTCTATCATTTAATTCAACAGTCCTTATACAATGGCAGGAATGGGAACAATTACCTCAGGTTAGTGACAGGGAGACTCACCATCCAAGAACTATTCCTATAATTTTCTCTCCATGAGACTGTAAACCAGCTACACCACTCTCTTTCACTCTTTTTTAAAATACAGAAAGCCATTGTATTATTGACAATGTCATGCAGTTTTTCTGTTTGTTAGCAAGGTCTTCACCTGCTGAGAAATGGCCAGATCATAAGCAGAAATCTAACTCAGAACCATGGGTAGCTACTACCTTTGAGTTAATACAAATAAATTACTCTATTTAGTTGTGTGTCTATATAAGCCTGATGGTTATTTGAATGTCATTTCAACCATGGGGGGAAAACTACATATTTGTGTATGTATACATACACATATGTGTGTGTGTGTATGTGTGTGTGTGTGTGTGTGTGTGTATATATATGAGACTAATTCTGCCCTTCTCTATTCTTTAAAAAGCATGCATCATCAGAAGTCTATTTCTGTGTGATCAGAGTAAATGATTAGTCATTTCAAGCCAGGGCTTCCCTGGTGGCTCAGATGGTAAAGTGTCTGCCTGCAATGCAGGAGACCTGGCTTTGACCCCTGTGTCAGAAAGGTCCCCTGGAGAAGGCAATGGCAACCCACTTTGGTACTCTTGCCTGGAAAATTCCATGGACAGAGGAGCCTGGTAGGCTACAGTCGATGGGGTCACGAAGAGTAGGACATGACTGAGCGATTTCACTTTCACTTCAGGCCAGGAGGGGAAGCTTTATTTTCAAGCCTAGGCTATGACATTTGCTAATAATAATTAGAGAAATGGATACTTTTTTCCAGATAACAATTTTATAGTGGAAAATTTATCTTATTGGCTATTATTGTCTTGAATATGTTAGGGTTGAAAATTCACTATTTTGGTACATCACAGTGCATAACATACTAATCATCATAAATGACCAATTGTTTAAGTGTGGGCACTTTAATTGCTCATTACCTCCCTACTTAATTGGCATAAACCAATGTTACTGTTATTTAAAAAATAGAAAACTACATGGGTCCCTGGGGGTTATCTGGGCTTGCCCTAGGGAGTTAATTAGGCAGAGAGCTTGAATTATATCTGACCTTTTGACTTTCTTAGGCACCAGTCAGGTGCCCATCTGATGCTCTGTGCTCCATGAAGTACTCATGGGACAGATGGAAGAATCTAAGTAGCTCATAGAATGCACTACTTGAAGGCCATCATGTCTGTTTTCATGACACTAACAGTTTGTCAGCCACTTCGTAAAGTAAAACCTCTTCTCTGTGGATTTCAAGGTCTAGCTCTGTCATGATTTATGACCCTTAAACACATGCATCTCTCCTCCGTGTCTGATCTAGGCCCTTCATTCCACATAGGTTGACTGACACACTTACATAAAAATCCCTTTCCTGCAGCCCCTCTTTTCTGTATACTTCTGCTTTCTCTTAGCCTATCTGAATTCGTTTGGCTCTTTTTGAGTTCAGCTCTTCTCTAAAGATACACTATGGCAAGTTCCCAATACATGTCAGTTCCTGCCCCCTCCCATCCCCACCAAGTTCCCTCGACTCCACTGCCTCACCTCATCTTCTGTCACTTCCTGTCACATCCTCTCCTCTGTTCCACATTCACAGAACCACCTGAAGGCCCCCAGGTACATTTCCTCTCTTTACATATCTTTATTTTCAGTTATAGCTTTTTGGTACCCCTAAAAGCCAGGTTTTCTGATTTTTCAAGGTTAATTGTACATTTGTTCTCTCTTCTCTCTTAGACTTTGACATCTCAGTTTTAACCTTCTAATAATTGATAATAAATACTAATAACTAGCATTTCAGATTCCCAGAACATTGCTTAATAGATAACATTGCATAATAGAGAGCATTCAATAAATGTAGAGAGAATTAAGTAAGACTCAAACTCCCAAAGTTTTTGAGTTCCTTAAAAGTAGGAGATACATTTTATTCATCTTTCAATCTTTAATGTGCAATCCAGTGTTTGGCTTAGAGTTGGCATAAGATGCATGTATTATTAGAAGGAAGGAAAGGAATGGTAATTGTGCCTAATGGACCTTCATTTTTGGTATACTTCAATAAATAATTAGAATTTCTAAATGTTATTGTTTTTGGAGGTTATGTCCATGATTATTTACTTTCTTACTAAATATGCTGATGGCAAATTTGGTCAGTAGGCACCAACTATCTGGGGGAAAAAAAAGGCAAAGTTGGAATATCTCAGAGATTTCTAAAGACTTTTAGAATGAATGAAGGGTTTTTTTTTCCTTTTCTTAATAATTAAGACATAAATAAAATTGT
>SJYC01108782.1:0-54861 GCA_006408675.1 Madoqua kirkii
TTCCCAGGTGCTATACTGGGTCAGTTTGCCTTTTAATCTCTTTATTTCCTGTGGCAGGGCTTTATGTGCCTCATTGCAGCTCTCCAGTGTCTCAAACTCCAAGTCGTTGGCACCTTCTTCCTGCTGTGCCAATTTGTTTGGTTCTGAAGTCTTCAAGTAACCAGGATGTAACCACAATCAGATAATGCTATCTCATTTCAAAAGGCCACTGATGCACCTCGGATAAATCTGCACAATTTCCCGAAAACTCTCTCATTATCCTTGGCCAAGATTCTTGGTTAAGTTTTAGCTTCAGAATAGTGAGAAATGATTATAAAGAAGAGTAGTAAGTCAGCATTGCAAGGGAGTTATTCAAAAGGTTAATTACCATATGAGCAGAGAAGAGTGGGGGAAAAAAACTTAAAAAAAAAAAAAAGAGACATCTAGACTGCTAATCAGCCCTTCCTTAATCCTCAGACTCTATCATGCTGAAATTTATCTTAGGAGGGAGAAAAAGGAATTCTTGAGAGGAGGGGCAGGCAGGCTATTTATTTGAACATTTAATAAAACCAGATTATATTCCCTTCCTAACGCTGCATCATTAGGAGCAAAATGGTACATTTGGAGATCATTTAGGTATAAATACCTGCAACCTTCCTATCAGACCTGCTGACTTTCTTTTACTTTCTTTCTCATTCTCCCTTTTTGTCACTGTGGCCAATTATGTTGAGACACAATTTTTCACCCAGGCAACCTAGCACTGGCATCAGGGAACCAACAATAGCCTGGCTGGAGACCCCCTCAGCCTCTAATATCATTATATTTTGGCAGAGTCATTATGACACTAATAACTGGGAAAAATATCACTATTCGAGGGAAAGAGAAAAACAAAGCAAAACAAAACCTCTCACTGAGATAAGCCTACCGTTATAACTGGGCTTCCCTGGTGGCTCAGAGGTTAAAGCGTCTGCCTGGAATGCGGGAGACCCAGGTTCGATCCCTGGGTCGGGAAGATCCCCTGGAGAAGGAAATGGCAACCCACTCCAGTACTCTTGCCTGGAGAATCCCATGGAGGGAGGAGCCTGGTAGGCTACAGTCAGTGGGATCACAAAGAGTCGGACACGACTGAGAGAAAGGTGAAAGGAAGTGAATGTGAAGTTGCTCAGTCATGTCCAAATCTTTGCAACCCCGTGGACTGTAGCCCACCAGGCTCCTCCGCCCATGGGATTCTCCAGGCCAGAATACTGGACTGGGTTCCTCTCTCTTTCTCCAGAGGATCTTCCCGACCCAAGGATTGAACCCGCGTCTCCTGCATTGCAGGCAGACGCTTTAACCTCTGAGCCACCAGGGAAGCCCCCAAAAGAGGAAGCCTACATAATTTAAAAGTTAAAGCGGAAGTTGCTCAGTGGTGCAACTCTTTGCAACCTCGTGGACTATACAGTCCATGGAATTCTCCAGGCCAGATATACTGGAGTGGGTAGCCTTTTCCTTTTCCAGGATATCTTCCCAACCCAGGGATCGAATGCAGGTCTCTCTCATTGCAGGCAGATCCTTTACCAGCTGAGCCACCAGGGAAGACCAGTAAAGTTAAGGTTAATTCTTGAAATTAGTATGGATAATCAAAGAATGAAAGAAGCCAATTGTGTTTCAAATTACTGGGTCAGATTCAGTCTTTCCCTGGGATCCATATTAATATTGCCTTAAATGTCCATTAATGTCCTAGTGAGTGATACAGTTCACAATCTGTAGTGTGGTTTAGCTTAGAAACTATCACTTGCATCTGGGGTACTTTTCATCTATATTTTAAAACTCAGTCTTTGACTACAAAGGAGTTAAATGTCCTACACACCTGGTTGTAGTTTTCAGTAACTTTTGGGTTATTTTCAATACTGCTGCTGCTGCTGCTAAGTCGCTTCAGTTGTGTCCAATTCTGTGCAACCCCATAGATGGTACAATCTGTAGTGTGGTTTAGCTTAGAAACTATCACTTGCATCTGGGGTACTTTTCATCTATATTTTAAAACTCAGTCTTTGACTACAAAGGAGTTAAATGTCCTACACACCTGGTTGTAGTTTTCAGTAACTTTTGGGTTATTTTCAATACTGCTGCTGCTGCTGCTAAGTCGCTTCAGTTGTGTCCAACTCTGTGCAACCCCACAGATGGCAGCCAACCAGACTCCTCTGTCCCTGGGATTCTCCAGGCAAGAATACTAGAGTGGGTTGCCATTTCCTTCTCCAATGCATGCATGCATGCTAAGTCGCTTCAGTCATGTCCGACTCTGTGTGACCCCATGGACAACAGCCCACCAGACTCTTCTGTCCACAGGATTCTCTAGGAAGAGTACTGGAGTGGGTTGCCATTTTATGCACCCAATACCACAAGCAATAATTTCATAATATTCCCTTATGCATACCATACAGATACACACAAACATACATACACACACACACACCCCTTGCAACTGAGAGGCTGTTTAGTTGTTTGAAAGAGGAAATGTGTTGGTGTCTATCTAGTGGTAAAAAGTGCTTTTAACTCACATTCCAAGTAACTCAAACCTAAGTCAAGGAAAAAGAATAGGAAAAGAAAAAAAAAAAAAAATGAAGCAGAGCTCAGTGCTGTTGGCCTAAGCCCAGAATCTTCAAATTATACAAAGGGTGAGCTGGGGCACAGCACAGTCATTTCTGGCCTAATAAGTAAGGCTGGCAGCTGGCATTATGCAAAGCTCATTGGAAAGAAGCAAAGCCTCCTTGGCAAAACAGTGATAAAGAATTAGAATTTTCTGGAAATAGTAATAAGTCCTCAGTACAAAGACTCGGCCAATCCCAGCACATATGGCAGGGGACAAGGAGAAAGTGAACCATACCAAAGAAGATATGCAGAACTTAAATATAGAATGAATACAGAATCAACTAGAAGGGTAGTTAACCTTTTGCCCATTTCTGTGAGTGTTAAACAGTGTCTGTAATTAGCAGCGTATTTAAACGATCCCACTCCAGCATTCTCGCCTGGAGAATGCCGAGGACAAAAGAGCCTGGTGGGCTACAGTCCATGGGGTCACAGAGTCAGACACGACTGTGTGACTTAGAGTAACACTTGAAATGATCTGCTTGATAACTCATGCACTTGTGTGACATGTGTGTGTTTAGTCTTTCTCAACTACTCTGTGTTGCTGTTATGGTCCTTAAAGCATGCTTTCAGGTATTTTTATACAGACACTGGTGATGGCCAGAACTCTGTCAATCTCAGTAGAGATTCTGGTGCCTCAAGCAAAAAATAATTATGCTTTGTGTGTGTGTTTATGTATGTACATGCATGTTGAGTTGCTACAAGGAAGGGAGGGGGCAGACCAGGAAAGAACATCCCATGATGACACTTCCAGTAAACTTCACTATGAAAAATAGCCTTCTTACTACATCTTAGTATTGATCAGTTAGCAAGTAACTCTTTAAAACTCAAGCTGATAGATCCCTCAGGTATATCCAAAGTTCAAGACAACATCACTATTTAGAGAAATTATAGTCTGATGTTACTCACAAAAATTAGAAGAAAAAAAAACTGCAAAAGCAAAGGATAACTTACAAGGTTATAGCCAATTCAGAAAGTTTTATTGATTTCCTACACTATTCAAGTTACAGGGGAATAATTGTGCAAGACAGGCTTCACACTCTAAGGAAGCTAGCAACGTTACTGAGGGCATCGGAGGAGACACATCCAACCATAAAATGAATTGAAGAGGGAAAGAGATTGGAAAAAGGAAAGAAGTACAGGAAGATGGATTTAGTGTGGTACCAATGAGAGTCATTGAAGGCTTGTAAGAAGGGTAAGAACATAATGAAAAGGGTTTAGGAAGATTAATATGGAAGGCCGGTTAAGAGATAATCACTAAAATAGGCAAGATGTGCTGTGTCAAGGGCCTTCTCCTCCTGATCAATCAACCAGCCAGTTCTGAAGTGCACAGACTTGAACTAGAGCCTCAGTCTAATGCTGTACTTGTACTTCTTAAAAAAAGCCAACATTTTTTTTTTTTTAGTTTTCACAAAGCAGTTTGCTTTTATTTTTTTTTCCTGTTACTTTTCTTTTTTTAATATAAATTCATTTATTTTAATTGGAGCCTAATTACTTTACAATATTGTATTGGTAACAAAAGACAATATTAATCCTCTCCTTCCTGTGTGATCATTTGAACCTTGGAAACTACCTATGGAGCTGGTCAAAGGAACAGCATATCTATTTTCCAAATGGACAAACTAAGACTCAAAATTAAGTGACTGCCTCAAAAATGTAGAAGTGAAAGTGTTAGTTGCACAGTCATGTTCAACTCTTTGCAATGCCATGGCCTGTAGCCTGCCAGGCTCCTCTGTCCATGGAATTCTCCAAACAAGAATGCTGGAGTAGGCAGCTGTTCCCTTCTCCAGGGGAGAGTTAGACTGGAACTCAGCCACCTTCTGTGTCTGATAGCTTTTCTTAACCTCATGATCTTTTTACATAATGCTTGGGACACTACACAATTAAGACTGCTTAAGACAGAATAGCTTACATTCTAAAAGAATATAAAAGATATAAGACTGTTTGGATTGAAATATATGCCTTTTTAAAACTGAAGCATCATTGATGTGCCATATTATATAAGTTACAACATAGTGATTTGTAATTTTTATACTTCATTTGTAGGTATTACAAAATATTGGCTAAATTTTGTGTTATACAGTATACCCTTGTAGTTTATTTTGTACATAATAGTTTGTTGTAATGTATGCCTTCTGAAACTATTAAAACAAGATTTGGTTTTAGGGTTACAGTTTATATCTGCAAACATATAGATAAAATTTTCAAGAGATTTCTATCCTTACATTTTGATAGCGCCTTCTAAGAAATATTTAGATAATCTATGGACGCATCCTATGTCTCCTATAAGTCCTTTCTTCTTCTTCTTCTTCTTCTTCTTCTTCTTCTTCTTCTTCTTCTTCTTCTTCTTCTTCTTTTTAGCTTGCTTTTCCCATTTTCTGTAGACCCTCCCTCATGATTGCATCTCCTTTGAAAAATTACTTCTATTAAACTAGATTTCTCTGTCACTGCAAGAGACATAAAATTAAAAACTATCTGTCTTTAATCATGCTAGGCTTATTTCTTGTCTCCCGGGCTCCATTTATCAATAATTAATATATAAAGAAGACTGAAATCCATTTCAATTTCAAAGGCCCAAAAGTTTTGCTGATTAATAAAAAACTGTGCTCACAAAGATGGACAGACATGCCATGGTGAAGTGATGGAGGGCAGAGCATCAGCAGGGAATAGATCTGTGGGGCCACGTGTGCCACACAGCCTGCCTAGATGAGAAATAAGCCACATGCACATGGAGGAACCGTTCTACAGGAGTACCACCCACCAAGCCTGACATCTCTGTATATGAGCATCCCTGGCTGCAATTATCATCTTGCTCTATTTCATTTACCTCTCTATCTAGAATCTTGTAAAAACAATAAAAGGGTGAACTTGCATCTAGTAACATACTCTCTAGAATTACAAATGCATTGGATTTACCATGCAATTAGTATACATATTTTTATACAGTTGACCCTTGAACAAGAAGGGTTTGAATCCATGGGTCCACTTATACACGGATATCTTTCAATAGTAAATACTTTTTCACTACATGGTCCATGTTTGGTTGAATCTTCGAACGCAGAGGAGCCATGGAAACAAGAGGGCCAACTGTAAATTATACATAGATTCAACTCCACATCATTCAAGGGTCAAATGTATATGTAATACTGTGATCCTATACTGTATGAGCTGGTGAAGCCTATAGTGTCTTACTAGCTTTCTGATCTACTGAGTGTGTGTCCCTTCCAGATCCCTTGACATTCATTTCTCATGTTACTTGCTGTCAGTATCTAGGGCTTCCATATCAAGGGAGTTCTAATACTAATTGCAGGAAACTCAGATCATTAAAGTGTCCCAGTTCTATGCAAGTGTGAAGTTTTCATCAAACCCTTAAGGTGTAGCACTGCATGGAACTATTAATAGAGACTGTTCCTTCTCCTATTTTCACTTTCCACAACATAACCACAGCAGTTTATTCTCAGAATTCTGGTCTCTCTGCCAAGAGGTTCAGTGCCCCTGTGCTAAGTAGCAGTGGAATAAATTCTTTCAGCCCTAGGATCTTTGATAGTATAAAGTAATTTCAAGTTGGAGAAATTTGCAGGGAAGCAAAACAGTACCTAGGTGAAAATGGATAGATGAATGTTGTGCAACTTAAAATCTTTTCTTTAGAGAAGTCCTAAAGAGAGAAATCTCCACACTCCTCACACAGATCCTCGGAGGAAGAGTATTTCACATACCTCAGTGATTTCACCTCAGAACAGCTTGTTCTCATTTGGCTGCCACTTCAGAGTTTAATTCCACATGAAGGGTTGTAAATACCAGTGTTAATGGTGGATGGATTTTTCTTACTTCCTCCTTGATCAGTCTGAGGTTTTCTTTTTTGTTTCTATCACAGCCAGAATTCAGAATTCAGATTTACTAGCTGTGTTGCATGCAAAGTAGAAAAGTGAGAAAATAAGATATTTCAGGTTAAGATGTAGCCCTAATTTTACATGTGTGTGTGTGTGTGTGTGTGTAGGGGTGTGTATGTGTGTGTGTGTGTGTGTGTGTGTGTGTGTGTGTGTTTTGTTTTCTTTGGAAATAGCCACAAACACAAAATATCACTGAATCAAAGATTTGGGCAGAGAGATGGAAGCTTAAAGAACCACTAACTCTTTCTTTCTTATTAAGACTCAATAAGTTTTATCAATAGCCATAGGAGATATTTCATGACAATTTACTTTACATGCATTTTGTTAACTATCTGACATAATCCTCTCATGAAATATTGTAATGAGTTTAGAAAGTGAAAGTCGCTCAGTCATGTCTGACTCTTTGAGACCCCATGGACTATACAGTTCATGGAATTCTCCAGGCCAGAATACTGGAGTGGGTAGCCTTTTCCTTTTCCAGGGGATCTTCCCAACCCAGGGATGGAACCCAGGTCTCCTGCATTGCAGGCAGACTCTTTACCAGCTGAGCCACCAAGGAAGCAATAAGCCTAGAAGCATGTACTATTCCTCTCTATCCCATTTATAAGTGAGGCTCAGAGTCATTTATCCGCAGATCTGCTATTCATCATTGCAAAGCTGTGACTTGAACTCATGCAGTCAGACTCCAGAGCACGTATTCTTTAGCATCAATCTCTATGATCAAGTTATAAGGGTAGATAGAGCCAGATAAAAATCATACTTTCTGTCCCTCCTATGCAAAACACTTCTCTGCACCTAGAGGGGCCACATTTCCCCAAATTAATATTAAGGGGAAAGAGAGTGACAGACTCCACAGTGAAAACAACAGAATCCATTGGACATTTTAATCAGTGATGTGGACAATAAGTCAGAACATTTTAAACCAAGACAGTTCTCTGTGTTTACAGGATGTAAAGTCAAATCACAACACTGGCTGGTTTGAGGCTTTATTCTGTTGACTATGTCAGCAGTCCCCAACTTTTTCGCAACAGGGACTGGTTTCATGGAAGACAATTTTTCCACAGACCAGGTGGGAGGATAGTCTGGGGATATTTCAAGTGCATTACATTTATTGTGTGGTGTATTTCTATTATTATTATATCAGGTTCATCTCAGATCATCAGGCATTAGATCTCAGAGTTTGGGGATCCCTGGTATGTCCTCTTGATAGATAAATGGGCACTATTCTCTGAATCTAAGGAGAAGTATGTAGATGCAGACCATTCAATACAACTGGTAAAGCGTAAAGGATGACTGCATGTGAGAGGTCTATTTTTTCCTCCTTTCTGTCATCCCTTCCCTCCTGCTTATTCTGTGAAGATTGACCAGTGCTATAAACACAAAGGCAACCCTACTTCCAAGACCCAAGAGAACCAACAGCAAACATGATATGTGAGTCACTGATAACAAGTCTCTAATTTCAGTTTCATATTCTACGACCAAATGAGAATCAACGTCATTAAGCCACAACAGCAAAGAAATTAATTACTGAAATAAATTTTTAAAAATCTCCCTTGTTTTATTCAAAGCAAATACCCTGGGACATAACACTATGTCATTTGATAATTACTATGGAACAATATAGGAATAGGGCATGATTAGTGTCTTGCAAAACAGCAATCACATTTTGCCTTCTAATTATGACAGAGCTCTCAGGGAAACACAGCAAGCAGTGCACCCTGCTGTTACACCATGGCAATAACACTCATTACCCCAGTAAATGCTATGGAAATGCATACACACACAGGGGCCTCCCTGCTGCAAGGCTTTGGCAGAATCACTCATTAGATTGGGAAGTATCACTCAATCGTCTTTAATTACTTCCAAAATAATGTGATAACCTGTCCATTGCTCCTGTGCAGTGATATCACTCATTATCTTCCCAGCTTTTTTTTTTTTTAACTTACTAAGGAAACCTGCGGTAACCTTATTATAACAATGATGTATTGTTACACGAATTTAATCACATAGACTTGTGTACTTTTATACCTATAAATATGCAGACTCCCGATGTGAAATGAGCATAGAGAAAAATATGCAGAACTACTGATATCGTTCTGGTAACACCCCCTTTTTCCCTGTTACTAAACTGTGGCAACACTGTTGTAATCCTTCCCTTTTATCCTGGAAATGAGAGTGATAATTGCACCGTAGCCCTGTGGAATCCAGGGGACTTGTAATTATATCCAGTTACCAAGGAACACAGCAATTTCAAACCTATTACCCACAGGTATCATTTATGTTTATTGCCCTCTTTATGCAGCCAGCACTTCTACTATGAATTCCAAGTGGCAAGATGCTTCAGGAAGGTGCCTGTACAACGGAGAGGTGACAGGAGATAAAAAGCATGTCTGTTCCTTCTCAGAAGTTTGGGTATGACCTTTACCAGAGAGGGTTTGTCCAGCCTGTTTTTAAATGGAAAACAAACAAACAAAAAACAGCCTTTGGTTTGGGCTGTTTCCCAGTTCAGTGTGGAGAGAAGTCTCAAAATTTGAGGATTTTGTGTTGGAAACTTCACATGTCCCTCCGTGTGCTGCAAGTACCCACATTTATAGCAAACTAATTCTTGAGCATGACTTGCCCTGGCATGTGTATTAATGGCTTCAGAATACTAAAGAAACCATTAAGCCTAGGTGTAGCTGTTTTCAAAGGAAAGAAGAAAATAACTGCTCTGTCAATGTATTTATCATTTTGGCTTGAACATTCCAAAAAATCCGTACTCAGGGGAGGTTTTCATTACTCCGTCCACATTCTAAAAGAGGGAGTGATGGATCAGTATTTCCCTCTCCTGTGTCGAGTTGAAGTTGATTTGTAAAGTTACAGTTTCATAAGGAAGACCAAGTCCTAGGTTTAGAATAGTCATATTGAATATGTACTGAATATTTAAATCAAGTGCCACATAGCTGTAATAATTACTCAAAAATAACATTGTTGGCTCTAGTTATAGATGAGGAAACCAAGGCTCAGAGGCTAAGAAGTGTGTGCTAGAGATGAGGTAGCTAGAAAGCCGTGCCGTCACATCTGCCCTCAGCTCCTTAAAGCCCCAAAGCTTGCTCTTTACTATCAGACTACTTCCCCCATCTGCCTTTAGGCCTATTTCTATTGGCTTTTCATTCTACAGTGTTTCCTAACCAACCCAGAAAACTGGTCTAGAATGTTCAAATAGTGAAAAACTGTCCTCATAAAATTGATCTCTCTTTTAGGTGAGAGAGACTCAGGGTACTTTTAAGCCACACTATTAATGGTGGTTATCTGTCTGTTTCTTTTCCCTGTATTAACAACCACTTGAAGAAATATGAAGGTTACATCTTCACCCCAAACTGGGCTGTTGGTCTTATTCATCATCCACAGCCATCTCTAGAAGGCCAATACAAAAATAAAAAGAAGAGAGAGAGAAAAGAATAAAGAAGAAGATAAAATACATAGAACTTCTAAAAGTTGAATTTCAGAGTCTATTACCAAATTCAAGTATAGAATTTGAGAAAACGGGCAAGTTCTTTTGCTTGTTCAATTAATTAAAGATCAGGTATCCATTTTCTTATAGGATAACATTTTATATGTCATTTTATTTTCCATAATTTCACATTTGGTATAATAGTATTTTTTTTGGTAATCATTTTTTTTTTGCTTAAATAAACAAAATAGTTCAATTTCAGAATGACCACTGATTTAAGCACAGGTATAAAAGTAAATCTAATTCATTTTAATAGAGAAAAGATCCACCATAAATGTGTACATATTATACACATTTGTCTGGGATCTATTGAGGTTAGTAAAAAAAAAAAGTATATTTGCTGGGTTACATACCTAAAAGTTATTTTAAAACACTTCTATGTAAAAACGTTAATTGCATGTGTAATATGTTTGACAATGAAGAAATTATTTTTCTGATGTTTCTCCAGAGTGAGATTATATAAAGATTTCAAACCTATGAAAGTGTCTTGAGCTTACCCAGGGAGTGTGGGTTGTTACAGCAGGTCATTCACTGGGACTTAAATCACAGGCATTTTGAAAGCAGGGCTTGACACTCAATGGTGGATTTCATGGATGCCAAATCACCAGGCAGAGAGCAAGTCCTATGCTTGGAGAGGGTTGCATTTATTCCTGGTCAGGTCACAGACAATAAGTCACCAGGCAAAAGTCTCATTGTCCCCTAGGGTAAATAAACTTGAATCTCCTAAGAAGACATGTCCCTATTCTTCTGAGAAGGCTATTACTCAAAGTAGTCAAGAAAAGCAGCTATCTCTTTGTCATTTAAAACACTGCCATTGTAGAGAGGAACTACTTTACTCAGAGTAAGAAAACTTGCTTGAATTCCAGAACCAATATCTCCTACCCAAAGGCACTTTACATCTCTAGGCACTGTGGCTTCATCCGCAGGTGATATGTGGCTCAGATGGTAAAGCATCTATCTATAATGTGGGAGACCCGGGTTTGATCCCTGGGTTGGGAAGATCTCCTAGAGAAGGAAATGGCAATCCATTCCAGGACTATTGCCTGGAAAATCCCATGGACAGAGGAGCCTGATAGGCTACAGTCCATGGGATCCCAAAGAGTCGGACATGACTGAACGATTTCACGCATGCACCCAAAATTCTGAGTCTATTGTAGACAAAGGAATAAGGCCTATATTTCAAATTTTGCCTGGAAAAAGATATTTATCTGACATGTAAAAAGTATGCTTTTTGTTCCTTCCTGTAGTATATATGAACTTATACCAGACCACTTTTTTGAGTTTAGTTAAGTGATTAACTTATATTTTGGTTTGGATGCTTGATTCTCTGAAAGCAAAGCTGATTTCAATCTGCAACACTTTGATTTCAAATGTCACATATCTGATTTGTGAAGGTGTTTCAGTTTTCATTTTAAGATAAGGGCTGGTGTTAAGCATCTCTTTTCTCCACACCATGCTCCCTGCACCCACACCACTGCGCCCCCTGCAGCTGCTATTTTCACTTTTTAAAGTTAACTATGGCAAATTTGGAAGCTCACTAATTTTTGATAATAATTTTGAGATCATTGGGGCAATCTAAATACTAATAGCTTGGGGCTAGATGTTTAGCGTTTTGTCCACAGGGCACAAAGTCATTAGCTCATTAAATTTTGCTTTAATTAATGCTGGCACAACTTTGGAAAGAAGGTACACTCTGGTTTACAGTAAAGTTTGCTGCCTAGAATATATGTGCCCTTTCTTCATCCACAGCATTTGTCCTTGCCATTCATTCTAGTTTGCTTTTAACATAAATCAGACAATCACGTAAGAAGTGGAGAATTCCGCTGCTTAGTTGAGTTTCATATTTTATTTTTATTTTTTTCCTAATTTTTTAATATAATAAATTGTTATGCCACTGGTGTACATGTGTTCCCAATCCTGAACCCCGCTCCCACCTCCCTCCCCATCCCATCCCTCTGGGTCATCCCAGTGCACAAGTCCCAAGCACCTTGTCTCATGCATTGAACATGGACTGGTGATCCATTTCACATACGATAATATACATGTTTCAATGCCATTCTCCCAAATCATCCCACCCTCACCCTCTCCACACTGTTACTTCCAATTACATTTCACTACCATCAAACCAAATTAACAAACAGTACCTTGCATACAATAAAAAATGAGCACCCAAATAATAGAAAGTTGACTGCATTTCTAATAGGGTGCACTGCAGGACAAAGTAACAATTAACATGTGTGTAGAATTCAGTCTCAAGCACTATCTCACTCAATTCTTATCCTGTTTTTATAAGACAGAGTATAATGTACCCATTTTGAAGACAAGAAGATTGTGGTTCAGATGAATTAAGTAACTTGTCTAACTATGCAAACACTAAATAAGGAGGTATAATATGAATACAAGATGACTTCAACTCTGAATACGAACCTATACACTCCCTGCCATACATACACAATGGGGTGGAGAGTAGATTAATGGAAGTTATCTGAATTGTATTTGATGAAAAAAAATATAAAATGCTTTGACATAAAGACCTAGGACTATTCCCAAATCTAATATTTCATGGTCTCTTCAAGTCACTAGCAGTATTAGTGATTATTTTCTGAAGTCTTAAGAGCTTCCTAAGAGTGAGTACTCAAAAAATATTTCTTGATATTTGAAAAATTATGTATTTTATTTCACTTCTTTATTCAGTTCAGTTCGGTTCATTCAGTCATGTCCCACTCTTTGTGACCCCATGAACCACAGTAAACCAGGCCTCCCTGTCCATCACTAACTCCTGGAGTCGGCTCAAACCCACGTCCATTGAGTCGGTGATGCCATCCAACCATCTTATCCTCTATCGTCCCCTTCTTCTCCTGCTCTCAATCTTTCCCAGCATCAGGGTCTGTTCAAATGAGTCAGCTCTTCACATCAGGTGGCCAAACTATTGGAGTTTCAGCTTCAACATCAGTCCTTCCAATGAACACCAGGGCTGATCTCCTTTAGGGTGGACTGTTTGGATCTCCTTACAGTCCAAGAGACTCTCAAGAGTCTTCTCCAACACCATAGTTCAAAAGCATCAATTCTTCAGCGCTTAGCTTTCTTTATAGTCCAACTCTCACATCCATAAATGACTACTAGACATGTTAAAAATATGTAAAAGGAAAAGATAAGTTGGAAATGAGATGTTGAATAAAACTGCACAGGCAAATAAAAAAAACTGGGGAAGATAAGTTGTTTATAGTTTAAGTCAAGGAAGAAAACTCCTTAGACTGTGGCAAATGATGTTTGTGTGAGAAGACAATTATAAAGCAATGTGCATCTCTTAAAGGAGTTCTTAAAGGAATTTAATACTTTGGTATGGAATTAGTGTCTAGAAAATCAAGTTATGGCTGAAGAGCAACAAACTGCAAATAGTAAAAAAAAAAAAGAATATGTTACATTAGAAACACATTTCATGATATTTTAACACAAAACTCGTGGAATCATTTTTAAAGAAAAAAAATAGAAAAGCATGTAGCATTTTGTGAACTCTGGCTTAAATTCTCAGAAATACCATTGACAGCTGATGTCTTCCATGTTCTATATGGCAGATCCCTCTGATTTGCTAGACCTCAAATACCCAGAGGATGTCCTCACTGTGGCACTAAGTAGAACTTGTCCCTGGTTTTTATACCTAGAGGTCTCACTATCTGTGCATGCTCCTGCCAGATAGACAACGGGATCAGAGTTATGAGTGACAATAGAAGCTTGGTACAGTGTTATAATAGATGTCTGAGATTAGGAGAAAGGCAAAAAAGAAGAATGCAAAGGGTCTGGAAATTTGATGAGGGATTCTAGAAGGTAACACATTTTAATTAAGCTTTCAGCAAACCAGCAGGGAGAGAAAATTCAGCTAGTATTTTTATTTTTTTCCCCAATCTATTTCTTCAGGGAACACACCTAGAAACTGTTTTGAGGGTGAGCTTTGATATATCTAAAGGACACAATTTGATTATGAACAGGCAGGAACTTGTGAAATATCAATTTTCATTATACCTGCCTTTGAAACACCTATAAAGGACCTTATAAAACTTTACAAAGCATCATCTATTTTAACTAGTCAGCCAGTATTTCAAGTGTTGGAAGTCACTACTACTCAGGGAAGCTAAGAAAGATTTGGTTAAATCTATAAGGACAAATTCCTTTGCAATTCCTTCCACTGGCCATCTAGCCAACTTCTATCACCTGTACGCATGTACCTATGCACACACACAGAAGCATGCATATGCATACACACCTATAGAATGCACACATATAAACACATCTATAGAATGCAGATAGTTCTGAGATTATGTTCCAATTTATTTATCTGTCCAGTTCAGTTCAGTTGCATCCAACTATTTGTGACTCCATGGACTGCAGTATGCCAGGCCTCCCTGTCCATCACCAACTCCCGGAGTTTACTCAAACTCACGTCCATTGAGTTGGTGAGGCCCATCCAACTATCTCATCCTCTGTCATCCCCTTCTCTTCCTGCAGTCAATCTTTCCCAGCATCAGGGTCTTTTCCAGTGAGTCAGCTCCTAGCATCAGGTGGCCAAAATATTGGAGTTTCAGCTTCAACATCAGTCCTTCCAATGCATATTCAGGACTGATTTCTTTTAGGATTGACTGGTTCAATCTCCTTGAAGTCTAAGGGACTCTCAAGAGACTTCTCCAAGACCACAGTTCAAAAGCATCAATGCTTCGGCACTCAGCTTTCTTTATAGTCCAACTCTCACATCCATACATGGCTACTGGAAAAACCATAGCCTTGAGACAGACCTTTGTTGGCAAAGTAATGTCTCTGCTTTTTAATATGCTGTCTAGGTTGGTCATAACTTTTCTTCCAAGGAGCAAGTGTCTTTTAATTTCATGGCTGCAGTTACCACCTGTAGTGATTGTGGAGCCCCCCAAAATAAAGTCTGCCACTGTTTCCCCATCTATTTCCCATGAAGTGATGGGAATGGATGCCATGATCTTCATTTTCTGAATGTTGAGCTTTAAGCCAACTTTTTCGCTCTCCTCCTTTACTTTCATCAAGAGGCTCTTTAGTTCTTCTTCACTGTCTGCCATAAGGGTGGTGTCATCTGCATATCTGAGGTTATTGACATTTCTCCCAACAATCTTGATCCAGCTTGTGCTTCCTCCAGCCCAGTGTTTCTCATGATGTACTCTTCATATAAATTAAATAAGCAGGGTGACAATATACAGCCTTGACATACTCTTTTTCTTATTTGGAACCAGTCTGTTGTTCCATGTCCAGACACTGTTGTTTCCTGACCTGCATACAGATTTCTCAAGAGGCAGGTCAGGTGGTCTGGTATTGCCATCTCTTTCAGAATTTTCCACAGTTTATGGTAATCCACACAGTCAGTCTTTGGCACAGTCAATAAAGCAGAAATAGATCTTTTTCTGGAACTCTCTTGGTTTTTTGATGATCCAGCAGATATTGGCAATTTGATCTCTGGTTCCTCTGCCTTTTCTAAAACCAGCTTGAACATCTGGTAGTTCACAGTTCATGTATTATTAAAGCCTTCAGGATGCTGATAATAACCTTGATCTGTAGGATCTTGATAATAATCTTGATCTGTAGGATCTTGATAATAATCTTGATCTGTAGGATGTTGATAATAATCTTGGTTGCAGGATTACTGGTAATACATTTTTGCAATGTGCTAAGTTGCTTCAGTCATGTCTGACTATTTGGGACCCTATGGACTGTGCTCCACCAGGCTCCTCTGTCCATGAGATTCTCCAGGCAATAATACTGGCGTGAGTTGCCATGCCCTCCTCCAGGGGATCTTTCTGACCCAGGGATCGAACTGGCATCTCTTACATCTCCTGCACTGGCAGGTGGGTTCTTTACCACTAGCACCATGCAGGAATCCCAATATATTATTAAGGATGCCACAAATATAAGATAGATCTTTTGCTCCCAATTTGACTTGTATGATAAGACTGACAGATCTTCCCCCACTCCATTTTAACACTCCCATTAAAAGACTTTCTGGAGAAAGCAGGGCAAGCTTCCAAGCACATCCAAAAATGGCTTGAGAGAGCACAGCAGGGTCTTCAGGTTAGGGTTTTCTAATGGGCAGGGAGAGGGCCTGCTGTGACAGTTGCCTTGCAAAGGCTGGGGCTTGCTTGGTTTGAATCTCCTGCTCTTGTCAAAGGATGAAGCTCCCATGCTTTCTTACCAGTCTGCCCAAATGTGGGGCAGAAGGGTAAAAGCAAGTGGTTGGGCTTGAAAGCTGTCAGTCATTAACCTACAAAATGCAGTCAGTCTCAGTATTAAAGCAAAGAAAGAATTCATCACAGTATACCTTGTAGATGCCCAATAAATGATAGCTTTTACTATCATTGTTCTTATAATTATCATGCCCATGTCTGCTTCCTGCTGCTTGTCTAGCATGATGAGAAAGGAATTTCAGGGCATAGATCTAAAAGGAAATCATTATAAATAGTACAGAATTTGAGAAATGTAGTGACCCAAATATTACACCACAGTGTACAGCTTAGAGTTACATTTAACATCATAGGTATGAAGTACAGTGGACTTGGATTCACTCCACCTGAGCTGAAATTTCAGCTCTGTTCCTAAGAAGCTACATGATTCTCAACAGTGGTTAAGATGCTCTCAAACTTACCAGCTCAGTGCAAATAACACCACCAGTTCCACTGGGTTGTTATAAATAGGAAAAGAAAGATAGTAGAGGTGCCAGCATGTAGCACACGGCCCAGCACTTACTAGATACTCAGTGAACAGTTGCATATGATTCCTAATATTACCTACCTAGCCACTCAGCTTCTCTCAGATTAATTTCCTGCATTTATGATATAAGGATAAGAAAGCTTACCTTACCTATCAGGCAAGAGTGTGATCATCAAGATGAAAAGGAGATTATGTATCTGATTGTACTTTCTAAATGGAAATGTATATATTGATGGGGACATTATTATTAAGTACACTCTCTATCATAAAAGCACTAAAGAGAAAATGCTGAAGTACGAGTGTCAGAGTCCTGCCAGCATTCAAACACATAGAGTACTCTCATGGCCCCAAATTCAGGGGAGAATCCTTACATTAGGTTCACATTTTAAAATATTTATTTATTTACCAAGGTTTTTATCTCAACCCATAAATTCTTTTGTTATGTACATATATACTGTGACATGATTACCACAATCAAGTTAATTAACACATATATAAATTCTCTCCCTGATGAGCCTCCATTCCACTCCCGCATTCCACTCCTCTAGGTCATTGCAGAGCACCAAGCTGAGCTCCCTGTGCTATATAGCAGGTCCCCATAGCTATCTATTTCATGCATGGTAGTGTATGTCAATACTATTCTCTCAGTTTGTGCATCCCACCCTATCCTTTCTCCACTGTGTCCACAAGTCTGTTTCCTACCTCTGCATCTCTATTCCTGCCCTGTAAATGGTTCCTCAATACCATCTTTCTAGATTCCATACATATGTGTTAATATACAATATTTGTTTTTCTCTTTCTGACTTACTCCATTCTGTATGAAGTTTCAGTTTTCATTGTATACTGGTTAATCATATTATAGCTGAATGCTCTCCAAAGCCCTGGCATTTTCAAACAGGGCCAAGTAAGATACATTTGTTTAAGGATCCCACATATTCATTCCCTCTCAGCCAAGTATCTCCATCTGTTGGTTCTAGTTGATATTTGAGATAAGGTGCTCCCAGGAGCCATCCATTTTGAAATCCTGACCTCAGAAAACACACTCCAAAGTTTCAAAAACTCAAGTTTTCATCAAAGGGAAATGACTGAAGAAGAATGAAAAAGGAAGGATTGTAATGAAAAGCAGGAAAGATAGGAAACAAAGATGTAAGTGGACAAAAGTTAGAAAAGTGCTTTTGGAAAAAAAAAATGGTGAAGAGGGCTGAGAAACATCTGTTGCACATGTTAGATTCATTCTAAGATGTCCGGGTTAGTAGTCCAACCTCTGGGAGGGGCCAAAACACAGCCATTCCCTCTTCCTTCTTTCCTTTCCCCTGTCTTCATGCCTCCCCAGCACTGAAACGTCATTTCAGAGACATCCATGCCAGCTAGGGACTGCCTTCTAAAACCATCATTCGTACCTAATTATCATGGGACAACTGAAGCAGACAGAGGCAACACACACGTGCTCTACTATGGCCATGTTCTCTTCCTCAACAATCATGGTGGTCAGTATCCCGGAGGGAAGTGAAGCACAATGGGAGCTTTCCCATCTTCACTGTTGCCCCAACAAAATGAGGGAATTTCTTTTTTGTTGGAGACTTTCACATCTCTCCTCTTTATCACTCTTCCTGAGTCATCTTACCCATGACTTTTCTCACTTTCTCTGGTCTATTCAGTCAGGCATTCTGGCAGTCACATGGTTACTTGTGCAAAGAAAACATTAGGTGCTTAAATTAACTGGTCCTATCACTTCATGGCAAATAGATGGGAAAACAGTGGAAACAGTGTCAGACTTTATTTTTGAGGGGAGGCTCCAAAATCACTGCAGATGATGACTGCAGCCATGAAATTAAAAGACGCTTACTGCTTGAAAGAAAGTTATGACCAACCTAGATAGCATATTGAAAAGCAGAGACATGACATTGCCAACAAAGGTCTGTCTAGTCAAGGCTATGGTTTTTCTAGTGGTCATGAATGGATGTGAGAGCTGGACTGTGAAGAAAGCGAATTGATGCTTTTGAACTGTGGTGTTGGAGAAGACCCCTGAGAGTTCCTTGGACCGCAAGGAGATCCAACCAGTCCATTTAAAGGAGATCAGCCCTGGGTGTTCTTTGGAAGGAATGATGCTAAAGCTGAAACTCCAGTCCTTTGGCCACCTCATGCGAAGAGTTGACTCATTGGAAAAGACTGTGATGCTGGGAGGGACTAAGGGCAGGAGGATAAGGATATGACAGAGGATGAAATGGCTGGATGGCATCACCGACTCGATGGACATGAGTCTGAGTGAACTCCAGGAGTTGGTGATGGACAGGGTGGCCTGCTGTGCTGCGATTCATAGAGTCGGAAAGAGTCAGACATGACTGAGTGACTGAACTGAACTGAACTGAACTGAAGAGGAAAATGTACTTATTTATCCTCATTCAAACATAGTATTTGGAAACCCTGTGGAGACTTTGTAGTGAAACTTTAGTCTTGATACAATGTCCTAGGCCTGAACTTACCAAGTCACAATTTTACTAAAGGATAAACCACATTCTGGCATTTTACATTCACTTTTTTTCTTGTCTTATAATAATTTCTTAATGTTGAAAATGTCCTCATTACTTGGATATATTCTGCCTTCCCAAATGGAGAAATTCCTTGGAGGGATAAATCCACCTTTTTCTTTCGTATTTCCACAAAGCACATACGATGCTTTCTGAGTCTAGTTGGTACTCAAGAAATAGTGTCATCAGACTGATAAAATGACTGGCTGCCAGCACCACATTTGATGTTTTTTAGAAGTTAAATGAGATTCATATTTCAACAAGGGCTTGTTCCTCTGTAAATTACTGATTTAGAAATACAATTGACAACAGTAGAGCTCACCTGCCAAAACAACTTCAAATTAAACAGTTACTTTTGTTACAATATTTGGGAACCATATCTGTAAAATACAACTGACACTGGCATAGAGTAGAAACGGTTTCGACAAGGCAAGAAAAGGCGTATTGACTGACAGGAGTGTGCTCTGTTGCCTTGACAAGCAAGTAAGAACCCAGTCACAATCTGTTGGAGTCTCAAACCTCACAAATCTGCCAGATTGTCATCTTTGTGCTGAATGCAAAATAACCGTGGTGCCTAGAAATGATAAACTGTGGATGGCTGGGGTGGGAAGCAACACATTTAATGTCTCTCCCTGAAATCTGCATTCCTACTAGGAGAGAAGAGTTTCCATTCTTAACTTTTGGTGGTAAGTGTCTCATTTCTCTAATCCTGAGTCATCTTACCCATGACTCTCTCCATAATCTATACTGGGTTCAGTTTGTTGATAATATTCATAGACTAGGCTTCTGTGACTCCCAAAGGTCTGTAAAGTACCAATTTTTAGTTCGTTATTTTCTTATACCCTTCCCAATCTGGCTTCTCTATCTATCTATCATCATTGTTGTCACTTGAGGTATCTATGCTTTACTGAGCTTTTACACTGAGTCAGGTCCTATCCTAAAGACCTTACCCTGAGGGGTTGTTCTGAAGATAAAAAGGGTATTAAATGTATAAAGCACTATATAAATTCAAGGTATCAGTCCTGGAAAAGTAGACTCATTTTTAATTCTCTCCTTTAACTTGTCAAATCAAACAGCTATGAATAATCATTATTTTTTGAATAACTATTTTTCTCTTAAATTGACCATTATATAAAGGACAAAGGAATAAATCTTATACAAAAGTTAATCATAAAATTTCAAGTGACCACAGTTTCAATTTGTTTTCTTTTATCTGACTATTATCCTATACTTTCTTTGCCCCTTCCCTTCCTCTAAACATAACCACCACCCCTACTCTGCACACACACACACTTACTGTCTCCTAATTGGTCATTTATAAAAGTTCATTACTGTCATATTAAAATTCAATATGTCACAAATCAGAACTATACTTTCTTGGAAAAAAATCTCAAACTCTTTTTTTTTCACTCTCACCACTGACTTCCATGATGCACATCAAGTTGGTACTAGGGTTCACTACAACCCTGGGACCACGGTATATTTTCAAAGCACATCCCTTTCTTCTGGGACCACACTTGGGATCAGTACAGAACAGACTTCTGTCCAGAATTCTTCTGTCTCCTTATCTATTAACAGGCTCTACTCTATAAGAGTACAACTCATTCTTGTACTTTAGAGATTGAAAGAATAATCATTACTTTAATAACATAGTTTAATCTACCAGTACAGTGATTACTTCTCAACACATCCACTGCATACGTTTGCCCATTTTTCTGAATGCCATCACTGTAGAATGAACAAGGTATTTTCAGAATATATCTTCTAGGAAGCCTTTTTATTCCTTATGTTCAGTTCAGTTCAGTCACTCAGTCGTGTCTGACTCTTTGTGACCCCATGAATCACAGCATGCCAGGCTTCCCTGTCCATCACCAACTCCTGGAGTTCACTCAAACTCATGTCCATTGAGTCGGTGATGCCATCCAGCCATCTCATCCTCTGTCGTCCCCTTCTCCTCCTGCCCTCAATCCCTCCCAGCATCAGAGGCTTTTCCAATAAGTGAACTCTTCGCATGAAATGGCCAAAGTACTGGAATTTCAGCTTTAGCATCATTCCTTCCAAAGAACACCAGGGCTGATCTCCTTTAGAATGGACTGGTTGGATCTCCTTGCGGTCAAAGGAACTCTCAGGAGTCTTCACCAAACCACAGTTCAAAAGCATCAATTCTTCGGCGCTCAGCCTTCTTTACAGTCCAACTCTCACATCCATACATGACTACAGCAAAAACCCATAGCCTTGACTAGACAGGCCTTTGTTGGCAAAGTAATTCCTTATGTAGGCAATTCTAAACAGCTCTTTATTTTCAGAGTCCTGCTTCAAATCTGTAACTTGAAATTCATCTTTTTTCCTATTTTCTCTTTATCCTTATATATCTCTATTGTCTCTCCTGTGTTTATTCTTTTATATACCACAAATAGAAGTAGTTTCTTTAAAAAGCATGTTAGTTTTCCATCTCAAATGGGGAATCAATATATTCTTATTTATTATAGCATTACAGAAACACAGAACTGAAATAGATATGAAGATACACAGGTAGGCATTTATAATAATGGCTGAAACTAGTAAGTGGGGACATATTAATGATGTTCAAGCTGGTTGCCACATTTTTCTCAACACTTGGTAGGTTGTTGGCATTTCGGAGGGTGGAGGACACACAAGTCTAGGGGTGATAGCTCTTTCTTAATCCTTTAAGAATCTGTGCTACAGAGGAAACAAAGTAACCCAGTTCAGGAAATCTCAGTATTTAGAGTGAGGGAAAGCATAATTTTGCAACACAAAATACCAAGTACTGAGCTGAAAATAACTTCCTTCTTATTTTAAGAAGCTTTTAAGATGGCCTTACAAATACCTCTCTTAGTAGCCTGTTTGCTATTGCAGTCACTTTTATGTCAATGAGTCTTAACTGACTCTGGTTCTTAGAAGATACAAAAGAGAACAGATCTGAATATTCTGTGCTCAGCTCAGTTACTCAGTCGTGTTCGACTCTTTGCGACCCCATGAATCACAGCACGCCAGTCCTCCCTGTTCATCACCAACTCCCAGAGTTCACTTAGACTCACATCCATCGAGTCCGTGATGCCATCCAGCCATCTCATCCTCTGTCGTCCCCTTCTCCTCCTGCCCTCAATCCCTGCCAGCATCAGTGTCTTTTCCAATGAGTCAACTCTTTGCATGAGGTGGCCAAAGTACTGGAGTTTCAGCTTTAGCATCATTCCTTCCAAAGAAATCCCAGGGTTGATCTCTTTCATAATGGACTAGTTGGATCTCCTTGCAGTCCAAGGGACTCTCAAGAGTCTTCTCCAACACCACAGTTCAAAACCATCAATTCTTCAGTGCTCAGCCTTCTTCACAGTCCAACTCTCACATCCATACATGACCACTGGAAAAACCATAGCCTTGACTAGATGGACCTTATTCGGCAAAGCAATGTTTCTGCTTTTTATTATACAATCTATGTTGGTCATAACTTTTCTTCCTAAGGGTAAGTGTCTTCTAATTTCATGGCTGCAGTCACCATCTGCAGTGATTTTGGAGCCCAAAAAAATAAAGTCTGACACTGTTTCCACTGTTTCCCCATCTATTTCCCATGAAGTGATGGGACCAGATGTTATGATCTTTGTTTTCTGAATGTTGAGCTTTAAGCCAACTTTTTCACTCCTCTTTCACTTTTATCAAGAGGCTTTTTAACTCCTCTTCACTTTCTGCCATAAGGGTGGTGTCATCTGCATATCTGAGGTTATTGATATTTCTCCCAGCAATCTTGATTCCAGCTTGTGTTTCTTCCAGTCCAGTGTTTCTCATGATCTACTCTGCACATAAGTTAAATAAGCAGGGTGACAATATAGGGCCTTGACATACTCCTTTTCTTATTTGGAACCAGTTTGTTATTCCATGTCCAGTTCTAACCATTGCTTCCTGACCTGCATACAGATTTCTCAAGAGGCAGGTTAGGTGGTCTGGTATTCCCATCTCTTTCAGAATTTTCCACAGTTTATTGTGATCCACACAGTCAAAGGCTTTGGCATAGTCAATAAAGCAGAAATAGATGTTTTTCTGGAACTCTCTTGATTTTTCCATGATCCAGCGGATGTTGGCAATTTGATCTCTGGTTCCTCTGCCTTTTCTAAAACCAGCTTGAACATCAGGGAGTTCACGGTTCACATATTGCTGACGCCTGGCTTGGAGAATTCTGAGTATTACTTTACTAGCATGTGAGATGAGTGCAATTGTGCGGTAGTTTTAGCATTTTTGGCATTGCCTTTCTTTGGAATTGGAATGAAAACTGACCTAGCAATTCTTTATTTCAATTGGACTAAGCATCTTCTCAGATGTGCAGATGACATCACCCTTATGGTAAAAAGCAAAGAGGAACTAAAGAGCCTCTGGATGAAACTGAAAGAGGAAAGTGAAAAAGCTGACTTAAAACTCAGCATTCAAAAAACTAATATCATGGCATCTGGTCCCAACACTTCATGGCATGTAGATAGAGAAACAATGGAAACAGTGAAAGACTTTTCATTTTCTTGGACTCCAAAGTCACTGTGGACGGTATCTGCAGCCATTAAATTAAAAGACACTTGCTCCTTGGAAGAAAAGCTATGAAAATCTAGACAGCTTATTAAAAAGCAGAGACATTACTTTGCTGACAAAGGTCCACATAGTCAAAGCTATGGGTTTTCCAGCAGTCATGAAGGATGTGAGAGATGGACTATAAAGAAGGCTGTGCACCAAAGAATTGATGCTTTTGAACTGTGGTATGGATCAAAGCAGTCAATCCTAAAGGAAATCAACCCTGAATATTCATTGGAAGGACTGATGCTGAAGCTGAAACTCCAATATTTCAGCCACCTCATGAGAAGAGTTGACTCATTGGAAAAGACTCTAATCTTGGGAAAGATAGAAGGCACAAGGAGAAGCAGACGACAGAGGATGAGATGGTTGGATAGCATCACTGACTCAATGGACATGAATTTGAGCAAGCTCCAGGAGATTATGAAGGACAGGGAAGCCTGGTCTGCTGCAGTCCATGGGTCTCCAAGAGTTGAATACGACTGAGTGACTGATCAAAAACAAAGGCATCTTCTAGTTTTCTTTTTCTTGGGGGAACATTCCAAATTTTTACCACTTCTCATAGTCTCTCTTCTCTATACCTTTTTTTTTTAATCATGCTTTATAACAGCTATCTATATTGTAAATACCCTTTTGTATAAAAAAAAAAAGAGAGATGAATTTCGGTACACATCTTTCTTTTATAGCTTCATACAAACTCTTTATAATCCATTGCATAATTCTATGGATATAAATAAGTAAAAATATGCCTAGAGGTGAAGTTGGTGTTTTTTTCCAGTTCAGCCAATCTCCAACTTCTCTCTCAAAGTGTCCAGCAGTAAGCCATCCCTATCAGCACTGGATGGGTCATGTAGTCACATTCTTCTACATGGTCTTAAGTGTAAGGTTTATTCTGCCAAAAGTGTAAATATCACATACTATATCCTTAAAAACAAATCCTGAATCAATAAAAAAGAGAAAAAATGGTATCTTTTCTTTCTGAATGCAAGGTGCTTTTTGCCGGCAGGGAATGAGAATTTCATAATAATTGTAGCAAAATTAAGCAGTGAGCAGAAAAAGTTGTCATAACACTACAAGATATTCAGCTGAGAGGTACAAAATATAATTGGTCTGATGAAGAAGAGAGAAGAGTAGTACTATCAAATTTCCCATATTTGAGATTATTGTAGTTAAGCATTTTATGGATCCAGAATCTGGGTTAAAAAAAATCAAAACCAGGACTTGAGGCTTATTTCTGGGATCGGCCATTATCATGCAGAACCTTCCTGTCATCAAGCCATTGTACCTAGCAATGATCTTCAGATATGTCTAGATGTGTTTATAATAAGTGCAGAATTGAAATATACATGAAGCCACACATTCCAATAGTCATTCATTCTACACATCAGTTCAATTCAGTTGCTCAGGCATGTCTGACTCTTTGCGACCACATGGACTGCAGCAAGCCAGGCTTCCCTGTTCACCACCAACTCACAGAGCTTGCATAAACTCATTTCATTGAGTCAGTGATGCCATCTCATCCTCTGTCGTCCCCTTTTCCTCCTGCTTTCAATCTTTCCCAGAAACAAGGTCTTTTCCAGTGAGTCAGTTCTTTGCATCAGGTGGCCAAAGTATTGGGAGTTTCAGCTTCAACATCAGTCCTTCCAATGAATATTCAGGACTGATTTCCTTTAGGATTGACTGGTTGGCTCTCCTTATAGTCCAAGGGACTCTCAAGAGTCTTCTTCAACACCACAGTTTAAAAACATCAATTCTTTTGTGCTCAACTTTCTTTATAGTCCAACTCTCACTTCTATACGTGACTATCAGTAAATACAAATATTTGACTAGATGGACTTTTGTTGGCTAAGTAATGTTTCTGGTTTTTAATATGCTGTCTAGGTTTGTCATAGCTTTTCTTCCAAGGAGCATCTCTAGCAATTTTGAAGCTCTCCCAAAATGAAGTCTCTCACTGTTTCCTTTGTTTCCCCATCTACTTGCCATGAAGTGATGGCACTGGACGCCATGATCTTTGTTTTCTAAATGTTGAGTTTTAAGCCATCTTTTTCAATCTCTTCTTTCACTTTCATCAAGAGGCTCTTTAGTTCTTCTTCGCTTTTTGCCATAAGCATGGTGTCATCTGCATATCTGAGGTTAGTGATATTTCTCCCGGCAATCTTGATTCCAGCTTGTGCTTCATCTAGCCTAGCATTTTGCATGATATTCTCTGCATACAAGTTAAATAAGCATGGTGAAAATATACACCCTTGACATATTCCTTTCCCAATTAGGAACCAGTCTTTTGTTCCATGTCCAGTTCTAATTGTTGCTTCTTGACCTGCATATAGGGCTTGCAGGAAGCAGGTAAGGTGGTCTGGTATTCCCATCTCTCAAAGAATTTTCCACACTTTGCTGTAATCCACATAGTCAAAGGCTTTGGTATAGTCAATAAAGCAGGAGATGTTTTTCTGGAACCCTCTTGCTGTTTTGATGATCCAACGGATGTTGGCAATTTGATCTCTGGATCCTCTGCTTTTGCTAAATGCAGCTTCAATATCTGGAAGTTTATGGTTCATGTACTGTTGAAGCCTGATCTGGAGAATTTTGATGATTACTTTGCTAGCGTGTGAGATGAGTGCAGTTGTGCAGTAGTTTGAACATTCTTTGGGATTGGAATGAAAATTGATCTTTTCCAGTCCTGTGGCCACTAATGAGTTTTCCAAATTTGCTGGCATATTAAGTGTAGTACTTTCACGGCATCTTTGTTTAGGATTTGAAATAGCTCAACTGGAATTCCATCACCTCTACTAGCTTTGTTCATAGTGATGCTTCGTAAAGCCCACTTGACTTCACATTCCAGGATGTCTGGCTCTTGGTGGTTGATCACATCATTGTGGTTATCTGGATCATGAAGACTTTTTTTGTATTGTTCTTCTGTGTAGTCTTGCCACCTCTTCTTAACATGTTCTGTTTCTATTAAGTCCATATCATTTCTATCCTTTATTGTGCCCATTTTTGCATGAAATTTCCCTTGTTATCTCTAATTTTCTTGAAGAGATCTCTTTCCCATTCTATTGTGTTCTGTATGTGTTTGCACTGATCTCTGAGGAAGGCTTTCTTATCTCCCCTTGCTATTCTTTGGAACTCTGCATTCAGATAGGTATATCTTTCCTTTTCTCCTTGGCCTTTAATTTATCTTCTTTTCTCAGTTATTTGTAAGGCCTCCTCAGGCAAACATTTTGTCTTTTTGCATTTCTTTTTCTTGGAGATGCTCTTGATCGCTGCCTCACGTACAATGTTGTGAACCTCCATGACATAGTTCGTAGTTCTTCAGGCATTCTGTCTATCAGATATAATTCCTTAAATCTATTTCTCACTTCCACTGTATAATCGTAAGGTGAATGATTTAGGTCTTACCTAAATGGTCTAGTGTTTTTCCCTACTTTCCTCAATTTCAGTCTGAAATTGACAATAAGGAGTTCATGATCTGAGCCACAGTCAGCTCCTGGTCTAGTTTTTGCTGCCAGTATAGAACTTCTCCATCTTTGGCTACAAAGAATATAATCAATTTGATGTTGGTTTAGACCATGTGATGATGTCCATGTGTAGAGTCTTCTCTTGTGTTTTTGAAAAAGAGTTTTTGCTATGAGCAGTGCATTCTCTTGGCCGAACTCTGTTAGCCTTTGGCCTGCTTCATTTTGTATTCCAAAGCCAAATTTGCCTGATATTCCAGGTATCTCTTGATTTTTGCATTCCGGTCCCCTATATGAAGAGGACATCTTTTATGGGTGTTAGTTCTAGAAGGTCTTGTAGGTTTTCATAGATCTGTTTAATTTCAGCTTCTTCAGCATTACCAGTTGGGGCATAGACTTGTATTACTGTGAATTTGCCTTGGAAACAAACAGAGATCATTCTGTCATTTTTGAGATTGCATCCAAGTACCGTATTTTGGGCTCTTTTTGACTATTATGGGTATTCCATTTCTTCAAAGGGGTTCTTGCTCACAGCAGTAGATATAATGGTCATCTGAGAAATTCACCCATTCCAGTCCATTTTAGTTCACTGATTCCTAAAATGTCAATGTTCACTCTTGCCATTTCCTGTTTGACCACTTCCAACTTGCCTTGATTCATGGACCTAACATTCCCGGTTCCTATGCAATATTGCTTCTTGTAGCACTGGACTTTACTTCCATCACCACAGTCACATTCACAACTGGGCAATGTTTTCCCTTTGGCTCTATCTCTTCATTCTTTCTGTTGTCATTTCTCCAGTCTTCTCCAGTAGCACACTGGGTACCTCCCGACCTGGGAAATTCATCTTTCAGTGCCGTATCTTTTTGCCTTCATACCGTTCATAGGGTTCTCAAGGCAAGAGTGGATAGAGACCATGTCAGTAGTTTAGTTGCAGCCCTCCTGTAGATTCTCCTTGTGTAAATCAACACTGAGCAGCTCCAGTTCCCCACGACAAAGCTGGCCCTGACAGCTCCAGCCTTCTGTCTCCTGTAGTATTATGCTTTAATTCTGTGTTACTCTGTGATGGACAGATTGGACTCTATTTTAGCTCTATTGGTTCTCA
Source organism: Madoqua kirkii (assembly GCA_006408675.1). Taxonomy (NCBI): domain Eukaryota; kingdom Metazoa; phylum Chordata; class Mammalia; order Artiodactyla; family Bovidae; genus Madoqua; species Madoqua kirkii. The sequence goes on from SJYC01108782.1 coordinate 28,359, forward strand.
CAGCACTAGGGGCCAGAACTACCTTTCATCCATGCTAGTATCTGCCAGGGCACCAAGCATTGGACAGTGCTTGTTGAGTACTTGTTGTATACAGAGTGTGAGAGAGGTCGGGGCTATGGGACAGTTGGGGCAGGCAGGGCCCAGAAGGGGACTGCCTCTCCCCCAGTCCTGGGAGACAGGGTGGGCCACAGACGGCAGCCATCCAATAGCTGGAGGAGCAAGGTCCATGCTTGTTCCTTCAACATTCTAAGCTGGGGGCTTCCCTGGTGGTTCAGCGGATAAAACTGTACACTCCCAATGGAGGGAGTCTGAGTTCCCATACATATGAATTTTCTGTGTATTAAACCAGGAAAATGCCCAAGCATGTTTGCATGGATTGTAATTGGTACATATGAAGTCATCCTATGACTGTCCATATACCTGTCTTCCCACAAGAATGCATCCTCCTCAAGGACCAAGAACAAGTCCTTTCATTTTGTTTCCTTCGTCCCAACAGATACAATATGACCGACTGAGTACTAAATAAATGGCTTTACAAGAAAGAGTGTGGCTTATACCAAATGTGCCATTATGACTTTGAGTGAAGTCTTTCAGCTCTTTGTGCTCTGTCACGTGTCCTATTTTGTGATACACTTAAATGGATTAAGAGGTATGCATGTTTGTGGTGCTTAAGGATTCAACTTTGACATCACATTTCCTTTAGAAGTTTATGATCAGATAAGTAAAACTGATCTTCAAAACAGATATGATCTGAATAGAAATGTACTTCATGTCTAAATGCATTTCCCTTTGTGTCTACTTCTAACACCTAAGCTTTTTCACCTATGCTGTAACATTCTTAGATGGGGTTATTTTACACGAGTAACTTTGATCTATGTTGATTTATCAGCTTTTCTGACTTGGAGGCATGAAAAAGAAACTAATTGACGGAGATATTTATATACCAACTTTCACCTTAGAAATGATAGTTTCTAAATACTCACAAGTGAAGATACCATAAACTTGAGTGACTTAATTAAGTAAATGGTAAAAAGCCATACATCTGGGAGGGTGTTAGTTATACAAGCAGGGGGATTATATGATTTTCAGGCTTACAACTAGATTCAAAATTCAATTCCTCCTTTGAATGGTATTTCCTGTAGCTTACTCTTTATATTATTTTTCTCATACAAAATGGTGACATCATTACACATTTTGAAGAAGTGTTGGGAAATTTTGTAAATCATCCAACATCATGCTGGCTTGTTTTCTCCCCACCTCAACTAATATCTGAGAGAGACCAATAGAACTCTGTGGAGTCAACAACCATTATAATAACAGATGCTGCCATACAGGGCTGAGCCATAAAAACCATAAACTGAGCTCTTTTCTCTGATGCATCTTTAACTCTATAGAGTACTATTTATGTTTATTATTTCTGAGCAAGCAATTATAACTACTGATTTTAAATAACCAAAGAAATAAATATCGCCATAGAAATTTAGTAAAATGTTACTTAGCAAGTGTCATTCATGTGTGTGTGTTTCTTTCTTTCTTTTTTTCAATCCTTGGAAAGAGTAACATATTTGCTTGCAAAGTGAGAAATGCTATGACTTACCAACAAGATCTGGTTGCCTTTGCATGTTATTTGTTGTTACGGCAAGGGACGTTCTAAGAGTGACAAGAAAAGATAACATGGGAACATGAATAAGAAATAAAGCCAGTTGTTATGGCAACCAGTTCTCCCAGAATAAGGGGTTGAATGAGCTCTCTCCTCAGTACCTTCTTCTTATTTCCCAGTTTTGAACTAAAGAAGACATATCCTTAGGCAGACACAAGGGTTATTAAAAACCCCCTTCGGCATACATATTTTTTTATCTCAGAAATTCTCATATTTTGAGTGCTCCTTAGATTATGGATGTATTGTTTTGTGATCTAAGCATTTTTTATTGCATTCTTTGCAGTGGAGATGAATGCTGGTACTGATCAGATTCTAGAAGAATACGCCCTGGACTTCTGTCATTGAACTTTGGTGATATGGAGATAACAGTTAGTGATTAGTGCAGTGTGACAACAAATAACAGAATCCTGCTAGGCAGCTGGTATGGATTACAAGGGGTCAAGGCAAAGTTATGGTAGAGTAATTGGATAAAGTATCTCTGAACTCAGGTTACAGATTGAAGAAGCATGGTTTATACTTTCTAGGTTCCTACAGTATCTGAGCTGTCTACAAGGCAGCATAAATAACTGAGGTCAAAGGGTTAATGCTTCACAGTTTCTTGGGCACTACAGATAGGAATGTGGAAATAGCCCATGATAGCAGTGACCCCAACAGTGTCAGGAGAATTCCACTTAATTTTATATAGAGACATTGGGCCCTGGATTTAAAGAACCTTGCTGAACTCTGAACAGGTCCTTTTCCCCATCCATAGGCCATGGCAGCAGCAGTTTCTCTGTATTAATGGGAAAGTAGGGTCTCAAACTCAGATAGGTTAGAAATTGAACTTTCTGTTTCTTATCAGGGGTCCTTAAAAACTTTCTGCCACTATAGAAAGACAGGAGCTATGAAGCAGACTTGACTTTTCATTGAGCAAACTGAGCTTCAACAACCTAAAATGTAAGCAGTCTCAGAGAGGTTCCTCTCCTGCTGCTATAACAGCTATTAGCTCGTATCTTAGAAGAGAGCATGATGCCCCAAGAAACCCATGTTCCCCATACCTAAGGATGGCTTCAGATGACGCCAGTTCACAATGCTGGGATTTCCCCCCCTATCCAAAGAGGGCATCATTCCAGGGTTCCTCATCCCCCTACTAGGGCTATCACAATCCTCGGCTAGTACTCAATTCTGCTCCTCACCCTGTACATGACAGAGAAAGGGTGTTACATTTTGTCTTATGTTTCAGAAATAACCTATTTTCTCTCTACAGAATCATGATTAGGTTTTCTGCCTAATGAAGCTCCTACCCTCCTCTGAGTCTAGGTATCAAATCTTTCTGTGATTTATTTCAACAGGCACTTCTTGAAGCACCTTTATATAATGGTATGAATCAAATGGACAATCAATAAGTATTGGATGATGATGGATAAAGTTTAAGCCACAGAGTAAAGACTGTGCTGCTGAGCTGAAGGAAGTCAGTTTCTCTTTGGCACAATAAATAATAATTTCATTTTACATACAGACTTCAGATGGTCAGATCTTCAACAGTAGAGCACAATTGAAACAAAATTCCCTCAGTGACCACTGACCACTGCTGAACTTTTAAACATACGATGCAGTTCAATGTGACTACAATAAGCAGGTAATGAAATGCTGGCCTCTGACCTTCCATGACTATTCATTTTAGCTCCTTTCTTGCTCCAGGAGACACACCTTTGGATATGTGTGTAGGCAACAATTCTCTTGGATTTTCTGGCAGTCATTTGCAATCAGTGGTCCTGTCAGACTCAATGCTTCAGTTTCATAACTATAATTGGATTGTCTGACTTCCTATTCAATTGGTACATGATTCTTCTTATTTCTCTTTTTTTAAAAAATCAATAAATAGTTTGCGGTGCCTTTAATAGAGAGAATCAGGTTTTACCATTTTATGGGGTTGACATTTCAACAAAAGACCATCAAGTCTGTCAAAAAACCAATGCCTAGGTTTTAAATTAATTGGATTTTCTGATCCCAGGGATGTACAATAATATGAATACATTTCATAGTGGAAATCAAAGGGCTATATCACAACTTCTTTGAGCTATAATGCGCTGAACACTACACTTAAGAATAGAAACATTTCTTTTTCTTTCCCTCCATTTGGAAATCTCTTGACTTATAATGAAGTTATAGAATTCATGAATTACTTTATGGTTAAGCCTGAGGCTGATGTTAAAATTACTAAAGCACTATGGGTACGAACGTGTTTATACATTTATATGTATATAGAAAGTCCACATGTTTACACATATATATCAACTTTAAACACACATTCACACATGCATATGTGACACAAAGACCTGGATACTTCCATTTTTAAGAGTAAATCATATTCAGGGCATTTCTGCGAATACTATGTGACTATATGGAACTTTGCTAAGAGATGAAGATGCAAAAATGAGTAATACAGAGTAACTGCCACCAGGAGTCCTGCAGGAGGATAGATGGTTTCTGCACAATAATCAGTAAATCTGAATCTCTTAGCTTATGGTTAACAGCTTGGTTCATTTTAGATCAGGTTGCACCACTGATTCTGTACTGACTTGAATAAAAATACATTTCAAAATAATATGGGGTTTCGACTTGGGGCTACTTGCTTAAAATCAGATTCATTCCACATGTCATTGCTATCTGTGAATATTCATTCTGTAGGAGATAGAAAGTTTTTCCACTGGATAGAGATCATTATCAAATGTTGCCATCTTCCTCTGAAGCATTCACTATTAACTGCTGTTGGAAGCAGGATTCTAGACTGAGTGGGCCATTGGTTTGTTCTGGTAGGACAGTTCCTGAGTTTTAATGCACATACACTGTTTGGAAGAAAAAGAAAAAAAAAACTATCGAGACAAACTTTTAACATTTTATGGAGCACTTAACTGATTAATCTAATGTGTAGAATTTACCACTTCATTTAAAAAAATTTAAATTCAATGCTAAACATGAAAACTTGAAGTTCAGGAGTACAAAAAGGAAAAAAAAAATGTCCAGGTCATAATAAAAAAAAAAATCCCCGTATCCAACTTCACTTGGCAGCCAGATTTGCACATTTTCAAGTGGCTTACTTATTGGGGTAAGGATTGATTTAGAATAAGATTCTGTAAAGGGTAGCAGGCACTTTCAGGATTTCAACACAAGGAAGGGAAGCATGGATACTGATTGCTATTCTTTCGGGCTATATGTGCTTTCAACCTCATTAGACCTCATTCATCTGTGCGGGAACTAGATTTGCCTAAGTCAGTTTAAAATCAACTATGGAGAAAATATTTTTAACAAAGGCCTGAATTATCTGGACTTGATATTTATTTTATAAAAATTCAAAAGATATACTATTGAACTATACTGGTCCATACTATTTTATTATACTCATCTCCTACAGTTGAAAGAATGATGGATATTTTGTGCTATTTGATTCAACCATATGATATAGTCTTAGGACAAAAATTATCAAAGCCATGTCTTTCATATGGGGAAGGAGCTAGTGTGGGGCTAGAATGTTGGCAAGGATCTTCATATTTTATAAGATATTCATGTAGTTCTGTGAGGAAAAAATTCCATGTGTAATAAATGTAAAGTTACAACACATCGTGAAGGAAACCCTCTTCAAGATCCACTATGATCAGTTTCACAGTAAAATCTGTGGAAAACTCTGCAACAAATCAAATAACTTATGTAAATGAATTCCTTAAGGAATGTTGTGCTGGACCATAAAGTATCTTTTCTGATCAAATGCCTACCTGCATTTTAGAGGACAGCAATGTTTCATGATTCCATGTAATACAGCCTGGGAAACTCTGCCCCAGGCCCAAAGTTTCTTGAGGACTCAGTACTTTCTTGCCCTTGAATCTCCAAGAGTTAACACAGTGCCTGGGACCACACACGGGGTTAATTTTCCCAACCTAAAAAATGAAAGCTTTAGATACACAGTTTGTAATCTAGTTCTCATATGATGCATGCTGTTTTACAGAAAATTATATCTCCCCTTCAGTGAACTGGTATTTCATAAAATAAGCTACGCACTCTGAGTTTGAATAAATTCAGATATTTTTCTTAGAATGCATTTCACAGCTTGGGGATAGCATTCTGAACAATGTAACATCCCCCATCCTTAAAAGGGGGATGTTATGTATGTCTGTCTTCTCATGTTAAACTTCCTTTTTGTTCTACGTGTGTCTGTAGGAATGGCCTATGACTTTTGGAATGGGTATATTATACAGGTGTCTTTTATTTTTCTTTTCCTTAAATTACTTTTAAGCACCCAATGTGGAAGCTTGCAGCCTGTGGCACTGCCATGAATGTTATCTGAAAATGTCAAGAAATCTAAATCTATCACCAACAGTGATTACTTTCTTTATCCTGGTAGTGATAGTGACATTATTTAGACACAGTCGTAGAGCAAACAACAAACAGAGATACCTTCCCCCAGCCTCTAGTTTCTGCTGCTGCTGCTGCTAAGTCGCTTCAGTCATGTCCGACTCTGTGTGACCCCATTGACAGCAGCCCACCAGGCTCCTCCATCCCTGGGATTCTCCAGGCAAGAACACTGGAGTGGGTTGCCATTTCCTTCTCCAATGCATGAAAGTGAAAAGTGAAAGTGAAGTCACTCAGTCCTGTCCAACTTTTCGTAACCCCAAGGACTGCAGCCTACCAGGCTCCTCTGTCCATGGGATTTTCCAGGCAAGAGTACTGGAGTGGGGTGCCACTGCCTTCTCCAACAGACTCTAGTTTCTAGGCTACATTAATAAAAGTGGTACGAAATCATTACCACAGAAAGATTTTCAGTCTGCATTCTATTGGGCAGATATGTGTGAACAGGCTGCAACTTATTTTTCCCTGTTTGGTCTTGGGAGTTGGGGTTGGCAGTCACGCCATAGGCTAATTCTTCTGCCCACTGCTTCTTTTCTTTCTCCCAGTGTTTCTTCTACCACTTTTCTCCCTTCCTCTGTCCTCCAACTCTCCCTCTGGATTGGTTTCCTCCTCTCAGAGCACGAGTATACTCAAGAATCTTCTCTCTTGGGGAAAAAAAAAAAAAAATCACCCTCCTCCTTTCACTGCTTTCTCCTGTTCTCTCTCTCTCGTGGAAAAGCCACTTGAATGAATATCCTTTATCCCCTTCTTCACTTCCTCATCTCCCATTTGCTACTGAACCCAGGATGTGTGTGCATACTAAGTCAGTTCAGGTGGGTCCCAACTCTTTGTGACCCCACAGACTGTAACCTGCCAGACTCCTGTCTCCAAGGTATTTTCCAGGCGAGAATACTGGAGTGGGTTGTCATGCCTTTCTCCAGGGGATCTTTCCCACCCAAGGATTGAACCCATTTCTCTTTATGGCTGCTGCACTGGCAGGCAGGTTCTTTACCACTAGTGCCCCCTGGGAAGCCAAGTGAACTTACTAATCTCTCAGGAGAAGAGATTAAGAAGTCTTCCTTTTCTTTTCCTGTCTCTACTTTAGGATTGGAAGTGCACCCCACATGGGGCATTGATGGTGCTTTAAATCCTACCCTCTATTGTAGAAATCATCACCCAATATTGCAATGTTTTTCATGTCTGCTTGTCTTTGTAAAAGGCAGAACCTATGTCTTAATTATCTTTGTATCCCCAACATCCAGCATAGTGCCTGGAGACAACTATAGGGACTTAATCATACCTATTATTAGCATGCAACTTTTTGGATCAGATTTCTAAAGCTAGCATGGAAGAAGAGAAATGAGAAAGCTCCCGATTTCCAAGTGTGCTTTGTGTTTTGTGCTGAAAGCCTCTGATAAATTCAGCCGTGTGATTCAATTAACTTTCTAGTACTCAGGAGAGAGAATTATGGGTTCTGCCAACTTGCCATCGACTAATCTTAATTGTCTTTTGACCTATGCTAGTTGCATTGAGGGTAGGGGGATTATTGGTAATGTCACAGTTTAAAGTATTAACATTATCCAGCATATAGATTATATAAAGGAGAATTGACCCCTTTTAGGAAAAGGTAACGGAAGTTAATAAAGTGTAGGCAGTATGACTTCACTAATTAAACCAGTACCTCAGAATATTTTATATAGAATTTTCCTCTAAGTCTTTGGGCCAACCTGAATGATATATTTAATGCTTCTTACTACAGAATCCTGCTTTATAATATATAAATAACATTTTTTATCCTTCTATAACTTGAGCAATATTAATGAGTTAATGCACACATGCTGAGTAATTCTCAAATAAACATTTAACAAGTGTGTATACCAAGGTCTTCCAATGATAACCACCTTCCTACCAAATAACACATTCACCCATGAACTGTAGGTCACTAATTCTTACCCTTGCTCCTAAGCTTTGTCTACTCTGAGATGCCATTTGTAAAGAGTTCTCCTTTTTGATCCTTGAGTCACCCTAAGAAACACAACTCACTCAGAGAAGCCACTCTTTCAAGCCATTGCCCACACCCATGATCACTCCTCCTCCCAACAAGGCATAGAGCATCCCTTCTACTCAAGAGGTCACAGAGGGGAGGGTCATGGGAGGTCACTCCAAGATCTATATGTGAGTTGGGGAAAGTGCTACCTTCCTCAAAAAGAATGATGGAACACAGCTTCGAATCATAGGCAGTAGTGTCCCTGGTGTCCTCAACTGGAACCAAAAAGGCACTGACTCAAAGACACTGTGAGATAAAGCGTGGCTCAGTTTCCAGGTTATTGCTATAGCTCTGCTACAGTAGCTATTCATCTGACCTCTTTGAGATAGCAAGGAAATGGAATCCAAATGCCTTTGAAAGTGAAAGTGTTAGTTGCTCAGTCCTGTCCAACTCTTTGTGACCCCATAGACTGCAGCCGTCCAGGCTTCTCCATCTGTGTGGTTCTCCAGGCAAGGATACTGGAGTGGGTTGCCATTCCCTTCTCCTGGACATCTTCCCCACCCAAGGATTAACTTGGGTTTCCTGCACTGCAGGCAGACTCATTACTGTCTAAGCCACCAGGGAGCCCAGGTAGAACTTCATAAGCAATATTCAACCCAATTCTCTGACCCATAGGTCGATGGTTCTGTTTGTTATAAATTATGAAGAAGAACCATCTGAAAATTTATACAGCAGGGATCCCACCTGCCCACCACACTTTCCCCCATTAAACTAGTATCCCCAGATACTACTAAATGAGAACTGGGGCTAATGATGGGAAATGCTCAGTAGAGATGACTGACCTTCCCAATATGAAAGGGACTTTTCAGATTGAAATAATGAGTCACAATCTTGAAACTAAATCCTCAGCCCTCTCAGATTTCCCTTAAGTCATTAGAATGAAAGTCAAGTCTCCAAAGTTTAAGAGTATAACAGCCTTCAGAGAAGTACAGGGTCAAAGTATCACTCGAGTAATTTACACCAACCACATATTTCTATCTCAAAGGGAGGCTTTTTCAGATAACCATGCTAGCTGGACCTAAATTCTCTGGATAATTCTGCCAGTTCTCCTCCCTGTTATGTGTAGATCAAAGCGTAATGACTTGGCCTAGGACAATTGAAAAATTAATAACCGAAGCAAGGGTTTAAGAAATCCATAGTAATGACACAAATGAGACCTATCAAATTAGAAAACCAAAATGAAAACACACTAAACACTTTGGAATTTAATTAGAAAAGGTTCCAAGTTCAGACCTCACTGAGGCCATTTCAACACCAGCACTGTAGATTGGAATTTGAGGAAGAGAGGCATTATGGTGAACGTGACCTTGGGGAGGAGAAAAGATCTGCTTACTGCCTCCTTTACTCTGTCTTTTAGGGCTTGCCCCTTAACATCTTAAAAAAGTGAGGACAACAAAAAGAAACAGGCAGGCCTCTCTTCAATTTAACCTTCATAAGAGACAGAGTTCAGTCTTTCCCCCGCCAATAATAACAGTATCAAAATGGATTTGAGACCATTCACCATAAACCATTTGAAAATATTTTCCAAATTAATATATAAACTATGAACCATAAATTGGCTGCTGATCCCTATAAACCATTTCCATTGACTTCTAAGTCCAATACTGTATATCAGGTAAGACTCACTTTTCTCTTTTGCAAAAGAAAAGGGGCTTGCAGGTTATATATGTTTAGAATGAATCATCTTTCTTTCTATAGCCTCTTTCATACAAATTGTATATCCTCTGAACACTTTACAGACTTCTACAATATGGGAGAGTGTAAAGAATAAATTACAAGGAACAAGGGAGAAGACAAGCTTCTATTCCTCTGTGAAGTTTATGTGGTACCTATCTCTGAAGGCTCTATATGCTTTGCATTATTAGTTTACATCTTCAAATTTAGCCCATTATGCCTTTAGTTCTCAAGTTATTACCGTGTGATGTCCAACACTGCCATTAATCACATTTTTATCAGTGAGGAGGCTGAGACAAACTGAGGTTTCTACAAGGTCACATAGTGCATACAGTGGTTAAAGGTCACACAGTAAGTAAGCATGCAAACATAGGGTCCATTCAGCACACTTCAGAACATAAGCACTGGCTGACTTTGCAGGGAAGGAGTGATACAGGCGGGTTATTATAATACATAATGTAGCCACCTTCCTCCCCAAACTAGCTTTATGATTTGTAAAGTTGGTATGTAGCAGGCATTTACACACATGCTGGATCCAGTTTTATGAACTGCCTGTATACCTGCATTAAAGTTGTCTTGGATCCTGAACCAAGTCTGGGCAGCCTTGGAACCACCTGTAAATTAGTGTCTCCTTTCCTGACTATCTTTGGAAGTTGCTTTTCTCCTTTTACCCTGGCCAACTCAAGCCTTTTCCCTCCCACTCCTGGTTGTTATTTCTCATTCTTCCATTCCATAATATTCTTTAAAAATTTAGCTTGTTAATAGACCTTCATTTTTACATTCCTAAGATAAAGCACTAAATAAAAATGCATTGCTAATGATTTCTTTCCTCCTCCTCTTTTGAAGAAACTGATTCACAGGGCTGACCTAGGTTGTGCTTCTTTGGTACCCACCAAGTTTAAATGCAGCAAGAGTGAGGAGTCCTGCATTCTAGTTCTGGGTCCCTTTGTCCTTCTCTCATGGTCACAGACAGGATGACAATGTTGGATAGGAGTGCTTGAGAACCAGCCAGGGACTGCCTGAGAAAGGTCAGGGTGTGAAGTGTCCATGAACCTGGGACAGAAAACTCGATCTGTTCAAAAAACAGAGTTCTTCCCTAAAGCAGGCACAGCTGTTCAGAACCTCAAGAGCTGCCACTTCATGAGCAGTGCCAGACCCTTCTCTGAAGATAAAACCAAGAGCGATATTAACTGTCCTATTTAAAGATGCAGACTTTAGCTTTTTTCAGCAAATTTTACACATTTACCTGGAGAAGCTGGCATTTTCCATGTGCCACAGTTCCTTCCAGGGTTATGTATACAAGAGGACACTTAGTATTTACACACAAACACACTCATACACACAGCCACAGTTTCCTAGTAGAGACAGCAAAATTTTGGCGAGATGAGGGTGGACAATTCATGAACAATTCATAAAATACTATAAACTACTATACAGAACAATTCATAAAATACTATACAGAACTGTCTATCTTTATATCACTGAGTACACACAGATTATTGTTTCTTTCCTTAGCGAGATTTTTCAGCTACAAAGAAAAATGTTTCATGGAGGCCATGGGTCCATGAAGTGGAGCTATTACATGATTACACTGTAATAGTGCGCTGTAATTTAACTGTGGTTTTGACTGCCAGTGATCACAGCAGGGCAGGGTTGGCAGGAGATCTCCTTCCCACCACAACTCCAGGAGCCTGGCTTTATTTGAGGCCCACCTCAAAGGAAAAGGCAAAGAATGGAGCAGCTCTAGAGAGCCAACTACTGTTACTCTGGCCTGGAGACCAATGGAAGGAAGCTGTAAATCCATATCCCAAAGCTGGGGTTTCTCCTTCTGACCAATCCTTAGTCTGGTTAGTGAATTAGAACTGTGGTCGCCAGACTGATATTGTTTCATTGCTCAGTCATGTCTGATTCTTTTGTGATCCTGTGGACATAGCCTGCCAGGCTCCTCTGTCCATGGGATTTCCCAGGAAAGAAGACTGGAGAGGGTTGCCTTTTCCTCCTCCAGGGGATCTTCCTGACTCAGGGATCAAACCTGTGTTTCCTGCATCGGTAGGTGGATCTTTTACCACTGAGCCACCTGGGAAGCCCATCCACAGACTAGCAAGGATGCTAGTAACCTCTGTGTTAGTCTGCTGCTGACCAAGAGCCAGACGGTGTGCTCCCGAGAACCAAGAAAGCCAAAGGTGCTGCTGATGGAGCTGAAGATCTCTCAGGATAACAAGAATAAGGTTTCTTAACCTGAAACTAGACAGAACAACTATTCCCTCCATCAACTCAACCAGCTTCAAATTAATAAAGCTGTGACTTTTCGACATTATAGTCTATAGCTGCAAGACACCCTGAGTGACAGGTAAATATCAGTGAAAGAATGGGTTTCCATAAATACTTATTTATTTATGAAGAGTATGTGGCATGTAGAATAAATAAACTTGCAGTCATTGTTTCTTTTTGAAGTCTGTAACCTGTCATCATAGGTTAAATAACTGTCAGGAGAGCTCATACCCATGAAGTTTTAAATAGGAGCTGAAATTGGTGTTTCCCTATGGTAGATGGATATTTCTACTCATTGCCAATTCTTTCCTTTCTACAAAAAGTTATATTTAAATGAACAAAAAATAAATCAAAATATGTATTCCATGAAGGGAAAGGTATTAGGAGGTGGAATGGAACTGAGGATGAGTAGGAGGGAGGTCAATTTATGTTATATAACTATTCATTTTTAATACTCATTTTTATTTATTTGGCTGTGACTGATCTTAGTTGCAACAGGCAAAATCTTTTACCTTCATTCGCTATGAGAGATCTTTGTTTGCATCACTTGAACTCTTAGTTGCAACATGTGCAATTTGGTTCCCTGACCAGGGATCAAACCCTGGGCCCCTGCATTGGCAGTGCAGAGTCTTAGACACTAGACCATCAAGGAAGTTCCCCACAACTATTCATTATCTGCAATTAATATCATATATTTTCAGTGCTCCACAGGTTAATCTAGTTTACTTGCTACTGTTCCTTACTATTGATTTTAATTGCTCCCCAACAATAGTCTGTTTTATTTAACTGATCTTTGAAAGTTCCATGTAACCATATTTAGAGGCATTGCTCACAGCATCTTTTCTCTCTTCCATTCAGCTTCTGTCCTCTAAATGGGCTTCTCTTTCAGCCTCATTTGCTTTTTATTTTTGCTGGTTTTCCCACTGTCTTTGTCCTCCTCGCTCTCCCTTTCTCTCTATTTTTATAACCGTCCTCTTGACTCGATCCTCTTCTTTCTTGTTGCAGCTGCAGCTTTTTCCAGTTTTCTCTATGCTGGTGCTTGCTGTTGTCACTAAACACTCTTCTTTTCTTCCTGTCTACATTTTTTTCATGCTTTCCTCATTTATCCTCCCCATTCCTGTATCTCTGTTAACTTGGAAGTTTTTAGAAAAGCAAAAAGAACATGAAACTTAAAAGTTTCAAAGTCACAGGAAAACATAACCCTCAAGCTTGCCTCAGCAGAGACTGAGTCTCCATTCCTGCAGAATTACATGAACTAATATAATTAGTTCTCAAAAAGTGAGAGGGTATAAGGGAAGCTGCACTGGTTCAATATCATTTAGGTGAGATAATTTAATGTTGAATTAATTGCTCCCATGAGTAGTCATCTTAGATTATTGTCCCTGATAAAGGAAATTAGGAAGTTTCCACCCTTTATGAGAAGAAGCATAGTGACAAGTATGTCTCACATCAACAGATGAGGTCCCAAAGAAGCAGGCAGTCATTCCGGCTTTATCATTCCAATTCTATCTAGTTTATTTAGACAGTCCTTAAAAGTAGAGGATCCCAGGACTCCCATTTGATTTTTTAACTAAATGGTATTTACTTATGCTTCACACACACTCACACACACACAGCCATATCCCAAGAATATCACACTCATTGATGAAAGATGAAAGCTAATTAGATAACCAAGTGAATGTGCATCTAGTGTGTTTATCCTGTAGACTCTGTTTGAACAATTTTCAGATTTCTTTTCCAATTCCCTTAAGATGTCTGATGCCACATAGATTTCTACATTATCTTGTATGAAACCTGTTTTTTTCTAGGCCTGCACATAATCAAGTAAGGGATTCACATATTACCCCCTTCGCTCTCTTCTATAAGCAATGCTTATAAGGGGACATTCTTACATTCTATCCATATCCCCTGTACCACATAGGTGGCTGTCTTGATACTGTATGTGTGTGTGTAAAGTTACACATGTTGTTAAGCACAAAAGTTCTAGTGAAATATTGGCACCCTTCAAAGGACGTAAGGAAACCTATTTAACTGTTCTGATTTCAGTATACTGTGTTATCCATGAGCTGAGATGACACAAAGATAGTGCTGCATATGACAAACAGCTCACGGAATGACAGAGCTCCACAAGAATGACTCTGTCTGCTGCCCTCTCACTCCCGCTGCTCCACCGGGAGGATACAGTGACTCTGAAAACAGAAAAGGCAGGCATTTATGATGTCCCCAGGGCACTGGGATGAGGAGGGCAGCCTTGTTGGACACAGTTTCCTGCCTGCTGCTGTCATTCAGGGAACATATGGATTTTGAAATCTACAGGTCATTAGTTGAATGAAATATTGAATAAGATACAAAACTCTAGTTTCCCCCGATCTCTGCCCCAAGCCTCATGATCTGATGAGCTCCACCTCTCCCATTCGACTCCCACCTTCCACAAAGCCAAGAACCATCATGGAAAGGAGTTTTGCTATCATATCATCTCACAGTCGGATGGTCATCCTGTTACTCTGATTCTGAGAAATTCAAGTCATTACCTTTGAGGAACAATTAACGTCTATTTCCAGTCCATTATCCTTTTTCAGGACAAGCAGTATTCTATGGGCTTTTAAACAGGATATGGATACCCCATCAAATGTTGGTGGTCTGAGCTACAGCGAAGGCACCAGGCAAACTGCCAAAGATGTGGCCAAGTTCGAAACATTCAGAGCTGAACTATATTCCTCTCAGGAACAGTCTAGGCCTGGTAAGGCATACCCAGGTTTTCTATGTGGGAAATTTATCATTCATGCCCAAGATGGAAATTATGATTTCTCCACGATGTGTGGGAACCAGAAAGGCACTGAGCATCTGAAATAAAATGAAAACAATTTAGCTCTGTTGAATGTCACCCTCTGTTGTTGATTTCCACACATCTGTGCATTTTCCCTTATACGAGACTTCATTTAAATGTGCTAGTTTTTGAGAAAGATGAAGAAAATCCATAATCAAAATTCTCTTGCTCATGGCATTCCTAGTTTCACAGACTCGGTATCTCTCTGAAGGGAGTTACCTCTTCAGCAAGTCCATACTCAGACAGATAACATGTGTGTGCATATGTGTGGGTATGTTTCATAACCTGAAAGAGCAAATGCCTCAGCTGGAAAAGTCCCTATTTTTCAAAGACTATCACTTCCATATCATCCTGGTTAACCAGAAGCCAGCACACAAGCTTCAATGGGGAGACATACAAAGACCCTCATGCCAGAATGGAGCTAATGCAGGACAGGACTCAGACCTCCCATGGAAGCGGGATATGGGGTGTCCTTCTCCACTTCTCCATTCGCTGTTTGCTCATGAGGCCAAGGTGTGTCTCCTTTCTAAGTCCTGACAATCTGAAAATGAGAAATTCATCTTGCCCCCTTCCCGACGACAAGCAAGTTGTACGTTGTATTCACTCCCACTCTTCCCTGTTTATCTGCCCTGACAGTTCACTGCAGCTCTGTGTAGCCGGGAGCCCAGAGGGCATCCGTGACCTTTCTCAAGCTGTTCCCAGCTGTCATCAGTGCCTCTGTCCCTCTTTAATTTTTCTATCTGTTGCTGTTTCAGGTGCTTCCTCTCTCCTTCTACTCTCTCTCTGGGCATCTCTCTTCCTCCTTCAAATCACCAGCATCTTTCAACTGTATCGCTTTACAAATTGCTACTTTATTTTCCCCTGCCAATTTTTCCTTTCTTTCGTCACCTTTACTGTAGAATTTATTTCCTCTTTAATTTTCCTCTTTAATTTTTGGTAAGAGGAGCTCAGTACCTGACATAGCACACTAGTGCTTTCAAAAACACTGAATGATAAAAAGAAAAGAAAAACAACAACCAAAAAAACTCAGGTGGTTACTTTCCTCTTCGTTTCCACATGCTGCTCATCCTCAAATATCTCACATCTATTTCACTCTTCTCCTCTTCCTTTCTATACTTCCTCTCTTTAGCATTATTTCCCTCCACTTATCTGTTATTTTAGATCGTTAACTATCACACAGTTGTCAGGATGTGACAGAGTACTGGCCTGTGATGCTTACTACCAGAAATATTCTGCAAGTTCAGGCTTTTGAAAGAAACAACAATATATTATGTTTTATATGTCCATTTGGAAAACTTAAGACATATGGGGGCTTGGCAGAAACATCATCAACTTTAGAGTAGTGTTCAATCATTCCCACAGAGAACATTCTTACAACCTATCGCTGCTTCTAGAAAATGGGTACTGACTCTGATGGAAAATAAATGGGAACAGAATAGCTTTAGAAAATGCTTCCAAGTCTTTTGTAGGAGGCCTAGATTAATAAAAATGGTCAGATTATTGGGGTAGGATAGGCTATTTTTGCAACACAATATACTATTGAACCATAACCCTTGCACTGTTCAATCTGTAACTATATGGGTAATTGGAAAAAAAAATCTCTTTCTGATATTCAGGACTTCAAGTTTCAATTTTGCTTTCTTGAATTTTTTTCTTCCTCTTGTTGGCAGAAAAAAACTGTTTCAGATCTCATTTTTTGGTTTAAAAATATTATCTCCAATCCAGAAAGGTTCATTCTAAACCAGAGATGACATTTCTGTGCTATGAAAAAACAGGAATGAAGATTAGATTCAACTAACTCTTTGGCAATCAGTATAGGGAGCTGCTTTGCACCCCTCCCCTTTCCCCCTTCAGTACATTTCCCATGAATGCTCTTCTATATTTGGAGAAGAGCTGGAGGTGAGGAAGGCTGTACACAATGAATTGAGTATGTTTTATTAATGTAACCACAGAACTGTGACCATAAATTCAAAATTTTTCCTTAGTTTTCGTTTCCCATCACTTACTATTTTTTCTTTCAGAGCAATTTTATATTCTTTTATTGCTTGGATTTTATGAAATTCTAAATTCTAAATAACTCATTTTCATCACATCAAGTGATCAGGAATATTCTTGTCTGAATAGTTTCAGGTCTTTCTCCAGTCACTAATGCTGATTTTCAAACAGATTATGGTCCAGAACTCTCAAAGACCTAGTTATTCTTGAAGTTGTGGCCACTATCATTAATTAAAGTCATTATGCTGGTAGTTAAATATTTAGCAGATTGTTATGAATCAGGCACACTAGACAAAGGCATTCCTTAATGATAAGAACCCTGAGAGATTTCTCCTTTGTTCCCAGGATAAGGAAGTAAAATGACAAGCTCATCTCAGCCAGAGCTGTGATGACCAGCAGCTCTTGGCACTCTATATGCTGACGGCACTTTCTTGATATTTTTTTCCACTTCTTTTTGCCTTCCTATTTTTTCTTTCTGTATTAAAAATGATAGTCATTTTGCTACTAGGTGATGAAGGAGAAAGAAATGCCTGTTTCACAGATAAAAGCAAGGCACTACTTTATAGCAACACTGGCTTAGTGTCGTGTATCATCAATCTCTCTGGCTTTATCATCACCATTTCCTCTCTTGCGGTCCAAGGTTGATGGCAACAAGACAGATATCATTCCTGAATACAAAGAAATGCAGGGGAAAAGCCCTGATTCCAGAACACTGTTGTGCTGACACGCAAACTAAATCCCTCGAGACTCATGGTCTTCCAAGAGTGTGCACAAGTCCATTTACTTATCCATTTAAATAAATACTTACTGAGTCGCCATTATCCTTGGACTCTTGGAATTATCTCCTAATCGATCTCCCTGCTTCTGCTGGAGCCCCTTTTCAGTCTATTCTCAGCTCAGCATTCAGAACAATCCTATTAAAACCCATCAGTCTCTCCTCTTCTCCAGACATTCTTGGCCCACTGCGACTAAAATCATCAATTCCTTACACTGGCCCTGTACATGGTCCTCAGTCAACTCTCTGACCCACTTTCAGTCTCTCTTCACTTGCTCCACTCCATCCCAAAGACCTTTTCCCTATTTCTCAAACATCAGCTGAGCTCCCATCTCAGGGCCTTTGCACTTGCCCTTCTCTCTACTTCTAGCATTTTCCCTGAATCCGTCTACAGCAAGAACTTTCCTGGCCCTTCTATCTAAAACTGTAGTCCTCCCTTATTCCTTCTCCATGATTTATCATTTTCCTTAACACTTGCAATGTCTACCACACCATATAGTGATATTTAGTTATCTTTCATGTTCCCAACTAAAGTGGTATGAAGGCAGGGATTTGCTTGTTTCTTTGCTATATCTACAATGTCTAGGAAAGTGCTTAGCATAAAACACACCCTTAATTAATATAAGGTGAATGATTGGGACAGGGAAGTCAATGGTCAGTAAGACAGGGATGATTGCTGTCCACAGGATATCATAACCCAGTGGCACAGACCAACCACATTTAAAGAGACAAATGGGCAATCATTTCAAACTCTCATAAGCACTATAAACAGCAAACAAAATATTGAGATGAAACACAAAAGGAGGGAAGATGTCATTCAGAATCATTCTTCATGAAAGTCCTTGCTATGAGATGTGAGGATGAGATAAAGCTGAAACAGAGTACGTGCTAGAGACAAGGGAGGGTGGTAGGGAGAGAACAGGTATCTTGAGACAGGAAAAACGTTGGCGTGCTGCAAGAACAGAGAAAACTTGTGGGGCTGGATCTGAGGAGCCATAACGTCATTGCTCACCTTTATGAGGCTTTTTTGAGAGGCCAGACTGTTTTAAAGGCTCTTTCTCTAACCATCTTAACAGCCCTACACAGTAGAAAATATCCTGTCATCCATTTCATAGGAGGACATGGGATGTACAGTTAATAAGTGGTAGAACTGAGACTGTAGAACCTAGACTCTGAACACTGCCCTCCTGCTGCCTTCCTATGCAGCAGAATTCTATGCTTAAACGGAGGTGCTGAGGATCCAAACATGCATGTGTTTAGTTGCTACAAACCTTCACATGAAGTATTTAAAAATCAGACAGTATAATAATTTTTTATGCTGTTCATTTATTTACACATTTTTTGGAGTTATGTCACAATGTTATTTTGGTTTCTGCTGTACAATGAAGTGAATCAGTTATGTGTATGCTTAGTTGCTCAATCATGTCCATCCCTTTGTGACCCAAAAGACTGTAGCCTGCCAAGTTCCTCTGTCCATAGGAACTCTCCAGGCAAGAATACTGGAGTGGGTTGCCGTGCCCTCCTTCAGGGGATCTTCCCAACCCAGGGATTGAACCCAGATCTCCCACATTGCAGGTGGATTATTTCACTGTCTGAACCACCAGGAAAGCCCTATATGTACACATATATTCCCCCCTCCCACTCCTGCCCCCATTCCACCCCTCTAGGTCATCACGGAGCAATGAGCTGAGCTCTTTGTGCTTTATAGAGGTCCCTACTAGCTAGCTAGTTTACACATGGTAGTGGATATATAGCAATACCACTCTCCCAATTTTCCCCACTGTCCCTTTTCTCCAACATGTCTACATGTCCATTCTCTACAACTGCATCTCTATTCCTACCCTGGAAATAGGTTCATCTGTATTATTTTTATAGATTCCACATATATGTATTATAATATAATTAAAATTAATAAGGAATAGTATAAGAATAATAAATTAGGAGTTTGGGGTTAACATATGCATTGCTATAGATAAAATAAACAACCAGGAAGGACATGTTATGTAGCACAGGGAACTCTATTCAGTATTTTGTAATAAGGGAAAAAAAATCTGAAAAAAAGAATATATATATATCTGACTCACTTTACCATACACCTGAAACTAAAACAACATTGTAAATGATATGTCAATAAAAAGAGTAATGTAAAATCAGTTTAACAAAAATTAATCATGCTTATTATTGTTTTTACCTCTGAGTCAACGAATATACTATACTATCTTGACCTTACAGAGAAGAAATTGGTGTCTTAACTTCTACAAGTTTACAGAGACAAAGAAGCACAGTGTCAAAATGGAAACCTATCTACCCTGAAACAGCACAGGGTATCTGCCCTGGATCAATCCATCGTGCCTGTTACATAGCCCAGCACACTGGCAGCTAGCGTCGCACGCTTTAGATGCATGGGGCGACATGCACATAGGCACACACAGACCTGCTCAGCCAGCTCCTTGAAATAACCAGGACTACAATCTGAAAAGAGTTTTTGTGTCTCTGAGAATCCTCAAAGATGCTTTGAAAGACTTGAAGAGAAATGATCTTAACAAAAGAACCAAAAGAAAAAAAAAAGGAAAGAAACTTGAAAGTGAACAGAAGTTCTGAAGTGTGTGGGGGTGGAGAAAGCTATCTCAGAGAGAAACAGGGAAGGGAGCACTAACTCAAAGCAACCAGAATAGCTTAGTGAGCTAAGGATCTGTGACTTGGTGATTCTGTGCCCCAGGGAGACCGCTGCTTGGCAAAGGAAGGATGGAGCTTACTGCGCTGAGATGGTCGGTTTCTGTACTTCCTACTGTGCATGAAGGGTTAGACTCAGCTGGCTAGGGATTTCCATGTCACTTAACCTGTTTTTCTTAGAAAACCAAGGACCTGATCTGCTGGGTCTCCTGGCTGACCAGAGGGGTTCCTTTGTGAGAATAAAATTACCATGAACTCCACTGAGCCATGTGCTCGGCCAGGTTCTATGAGGGCAGCCATCCCTGCTAACTTCCTACCCTCCTGGCCAGCCTCGCTTCTGCCTGTTGGCTTTCTATCACCCTGCAAGTTCAAGCACAAGCCCCTCTGTTGGCCAGCAGGCTTATGCAGTAGTCATTCCTTTTTATCAGTGTTCATTGTTACCTGTAGCAGAAACAAGCTAATAAAAGAAGTACAGGCAGAAAAAGGCCAGGTTTGCACAATTAAATGGAATAAACAGCCTGGCTGTACCACAAGGTGCTATAGATACGAAGAGAAAGTCAAAGAAGTGACCTGTGATGTTGATGTTTATTTGTTGGAACAGCTGAGAATTATCTGCTGACCTATGTCACCTTCATAACAGGTGGCCCTTTCTGAGTCCCATGGCACCTGGCTAGAGTGAGTATGAAATCTTACTCATGCAGAAAACATGAACTTTTTCTCCCTCTAACGAAAAAAAAAATCACAGGTCATATATGATTGGCTCTTCAATTGTAGTCATTTACTGTATTTGAATTTCTCCATGGGAAAGGCTGTGTCCTTGCCTATTCCTTAGTTTGTGGATCTCTAATGTAAGGAAACTATCAATTGCTCTATTTCCCTTCCTGGAGTTTTTAGGGAAAGCCAGGCAGTAGCAAAAATAAAAACTGAAAAATATGTGAATACAAAGGACAAAGTTACAAATCAGGTTAAAAACATCAGCAGAAAGTAAAGTACAGTTAAGAAAAATGTCACTTGGTTTCAAGAAATCCATGCCTGCAGCTTCTTTGGTTAAGAACCTGTTTGCTAGGCAGTCAGAGGTAAGTATTGTAGGACTGTATTTTCCAACATCGATGGCAATTTTGCACAAATCAGAAAAACCTTGAACCTCCATGTCACACACAAGCCTTCCTAACACTCAGTACTGGAATCTGTACAGTGGGGCCACTGTGGTCAGCTGGATTCTGATAGGCAAGGTCTTTGGTGCTCCTTTGTCACCAGAGGAGGCAGACTGGTGTTCCAGTAGGACTAGGGAGTGAAGACTTCTGGGCTAGTAGGGTCAGGAGGTACCAAGAAGGCAGATAGAAAAAAAGAGGTGGCAGAGGGTGGGGAACAACTAGATACCTGCCATTAAGGAAGATCATCAGTACATTGGTCAGAAAAGTTGACATCATTAAACTCTTTTACCAGAAAAGCAAGAACAGAAAGGGATGAGGGACCCTGAAATATCATCTTACTTGAAGTCCCACAGGACTCTTGGTGACCTGAGGACACAGACTCTATGCAAAGGGTCAAGGTGTGACTTGGGCATCTGGCCTCCATAGCAGCCTTATTCATAACTCCACAGTGTCATCCACTGGCAAACAGCAGTAGGGCCCCATCCCCATGGGAGATAAGCCATGCTACCCCAAAGAGAGATGGAAGCCGGCTTCTTCTCCAAGCACTCTGGGGTCAGAAGAGGCTTCATCTGAGGGGCCTTGCCCTCAAATTGCTGACACCTCTCCTCACATTTTTCTCTTTTGAATCAGAGTTCGCACCAGAAGAACCCTACAAGGTCATGGTTGTCAGAAAAGGCACCCTAGCATGACCTACCTGGTTATGTGGTCTGACAGGCTGTCTGTGTGCCTTCACTATTTACTCAAAAGACATGCCTTATTACAAAGCGACTGCCAGAAAGAAAAGGAAACATCTGCAATTTGAATAAAGAATGGGGAAATTGCAGCCTAAGAAGCCCATCAAAATAGACATTGTCAGTGGTCACAGACTGAAAAAAAATGTAAATGAGTTAATAGGTAAACTGAATTGACAGTCATGGACATACACCAGCCACCTCCACTCATTCCACTCGTGAAAGCACTGTGTATACAGACATTTAAGTGTCATTAGCAGTATTTATGAATCCCTCCCATATGCAGGGTTTTACTTTGCAGATCAAGTGAAGTAAGGAGAGAGTAAGAGAGACATGCTGAGACTCCATGCTGCTGGAAGAAAAAACCCTCATTTGTATTCCTAAGCCCTTTGCCATGAATTGCTGATGTCCCCAAACAAAAAGAAAGCTCGTGGTTTCTGTTCTGGTAGATTAAAAAGCCCTTTAGTTTAACAGCAAAGCATCTGTCTACCTTGTTATACATATGGCATCTAATCAGAATGCAGAATGCTAAGGCAGAAGGGAGTGAAGAAAGTGAAAATATTGGGGAGGGAAGCAAAGGAAGGTATTAAAAATAAAATTTAGGGAGTAAATTAAGGCAAGAAATTCTATAAAAGAAAGAGCGGGCATAGGAAACAGGACTCAGGAAGGTAAGCAAAAGCTAATTCAGGAAGAGGTGCACAGAAGGACAAGGAAAAATGTGTAAAAGTGAAATGAAGTTGGATGAAGACAGGGAAGAGAAAGATAGCCCGGCAGCAGATGGAGAGCAGCTGGGGAGAAGGAGAAAGGCTCTGATCGATCGCATAGTCTGCAGGAGCTCAGTCCTGGGGTCGTGATGATCTTTTCAATGGACTGAACTCCTCTCTGGGGGGTTAGGATCCTGGCAGAACCATTTGATTGCATCACGATTTTTCAATTGATCACTGCATGTCAGCCATCTTTGCTGCTATGAGTCATCACCTCCCAGAATCCTGCACAAAAGATACCATTCTGTCTTGAGAACTTTGGTGACATTAATTATTTTTTAAAGAGTCTATTAAAACTTGGACAGCCTCTGTTGACATTCCTCAAGGAGAGAAATGCCCTAGATACAAATAGCTGCTCTGTGATAACATGATGATTTAAAAAAAAAAAAAAAAAACGCGAAGTAGAGAAAAGGAGGCTTGGGAGACTGAGAGTCCATCTCTTCAAGAGCAGAACTAAATCATAGGTTTATTAGGTCATACGGATGCTGGTGTGCTTGTTTGGTGTCCACTTGCTCAGTCATCTTGGGATCTTAACAGCTCATCTTTAATTCTGGGACATACAGTTTCCTATGGAGATGGAGGTCTTTGGGGTGGAATGACAGGCAGCTACTCCAAGTACACCTTGAAGTCTTTAGGCCTGTAGACTTGATCACAACCTAACCAGAGTTAGGGAGACAAGATCCTCTTTCAGCTAAGACTTCCTCAGAGCATAGGCTCTGTTTTCTCTCATAATTATAAAAAAAAAAAAAAATATATATATATATATATATGTTCTGCCTGGGTAGGAGGAGCTGGCTACAATCCAATGGAGCGGATTATTCACCAACTTCAATTATCTGCGCTAATGCTCCCCTTCATTGGTGAAGGTAATTGAGAGTTAAATGTATTTACCAGGACGGGGCTGTAAAGCTGAAACAATTTTACAGGTATGGTGTGGAAATGAAAAAGTAGAAAAAGCACTGGTCTAGACAGTGCTTTTTGAAAACATATTTCACATAACTCTGGGAAGATTGCTAGGTCCTGAGGGGAGGGGAGGTATTTCAGAAGAGCTATTAGAAGTGCTATTAGGTTTTCGGAGATTTTGGTGGTTATTGAACTTTTTGTATTTTAAGTGAGGATGAGGGGATTGTCTCTGAATCCAATTCCTTTGTCTCCTTCTATTTCCAAAGGCGCTCTGGTCTTCATCCTGCCGTGGAGCACTGCTCCCAGGAGCGATCTCGCATCCCTGTGGAAAGTGGCCGACCTAAATGTGGCTCTCCAAAGACAAAAATTTTATTCTGGGTATTTTACGATGACCCAGATATGGTATAATATAAAATAGAGAGAATATATTACTGTGGGTCCCATAATGTCTATTTCAAAGCTTCCTAACCTAATATCTACTTATAGTGTTATTATTTTTAGGTCCTGTCTCTCCGTTTATAAGAACTAAATGACCACAGGGTAGCATACACATCTAGCCTTTAACACTCTGAATAAGAAGCCAAAAGTTTTGTTTCTCTTTTTTTTTTTTTAAGTACGCAGATGGCATCTATTTTCGAAAATACTAAAATCACTGGGTTTATAACTTCTTGAAATGCCTATTAGTTTGATGATACAAATATAAATCTACACAAGCATGAATTCATCAAAATTATAACTCCTGATTTGCAGCAGGACAATTTCCTGTTGCTGCTGATCGTTAACAAACCACATGTCTTTTCCCCTCAGAGCCTTTGCACATACTCTGGGTGCCTCCACCCAGTATATGGTTGGCTCATTCATATCCCCCTGGATCTCAGCTTAAAGGTCACCTACTCAGTAAGGCCTTCCCTGATTCCTCTGCCACAAGGATATTATCTCAGAATTCTATTTTTTCTTTATAATAGTACTATAAAGTACTATGTAGTGCTTAAAGTATATAGTAATTTATAGTTCTATAGTACTGTTTCTAAATATGCTATTTACTTGTTTGTTTAAAATGGGCCTGTCCTTGCGAACAGATATATGTATCCCAATGTTCACAGCAGTATTATTCACAATAGTCAGGACACAGAAGCAACTTAAATGTCCATCGACAGATGAATGAATAAAGATGTGTTACATATATACAATGAAATACAACTCAGTCATAAAAAATAATAATGATATTTGCAGGAATATTGATAGACTCAGAGATTATCATACTCAGTAAAACAAGCCAGACAAAGACAAACAGCATATGACATTGCTTATATGTAGACTCTTAAAAAAAAATGATACAAATGATCTTACATACAAAACGGAAATAGACCCACAGACATAACGAATCTACAGTTACCGAAGGAGAAGTAGGGGATAGATTAGGAGTTTGGAATAACATACACACACTACTCTATATAACATAATCAATAAGCACCTACTGTATAGCACAGGGAACTATACCTAGTATTTTGTCATAACCTATTCAGCATATGACATTGCTTATATTAGACTCTTAAAAAAAAATGATACAAATGATCTTACATACAAAACGGAAATAGACCCACAGACATAACGAATCTACAGTTACCGAAGGAGAAGTAGGGGATAGATTAGGAGTTTGGAATAACATACACACACTACTCTATATAACATAATCAATAAGCACCTACTGTATAGCACAGGGAACTATACCTAGTATTTTGTCATAACCTATAAGGGGAAATAATCTGAAAAAAATATATATATATGTAAAACTGATCACTTTGTCATACAGCTAGAAGTAACACAATATTGTAAATCAATTACATTTCAATAAAAAATTAAATTGAAAATAATAAAATGGGTCTGTCTTTAAACAAGACTGTAAGCCTATTGAAATAGGCACTGTGTTTTTCCTGTACACTCTTTCTTCCCTACTGCTAGCAATGGGCCTGTCCTGGAACATAGTACATGCATAACTAATGCTGAATTATTAATACATGAAGGAAAGATGTCTGGGTTTTCACTGTGGTTGGTGGATGCCCCTTTCAACAACACATCACTGTGAATCCCTTCAATAATTACATGTCCTAGGTTTTATAAAGGAAAGAAAAAACTCTTCACTTTCATAAATACTTAAAATATTTTGTTCCTCTAGTACTCACGCCAATAATAGTGAAAGTTGTTGTGACACAACTATTTTGCATGCATTCATTTATCCAAAACTCACAACAAATCTGTAAGGAAGTACTTTTATTACTTTACATGTAAGGACAAGAGAGCTAGTGCGGTTGAGGAATTTGCCCATAATAGCTATTAACACATGACAAGATAGACTCAAAGCTCAACTCTATTTGATGTTAAAACTCTCATCATTCATTTCCTCATATATATTTAAGTCTCATTCATACTAGAATAATGAACTATTTATTTTTAATTCATATATAAATTTCAGTTCGGTTCAGTTCAGTTGCTCAGTCGAGTCGGACCCTTTGCAACCCCATGAATTGCAGCACGCCAGGCCTCCCTGTCCGTCACCAACTCCCGGAGCTCACTCAAACTCATGTTCATCGAGTCGGTGATGCCATCCAGCCATCTCATCCTCTGTTATCACCTTTTCCTCCTGCTCCCAATCCCTCCCAGCATCAG
>SJYC01108783.1:0-19138 GCA_006408675.1 Madoqua kirkii
ATATATATATATATACATCCCCTTCATGGATCACTGCCTCATCATGGCAAAGAAACTCATGTAACTCAATGAAGCTATGAGCCATGCTGTGCAGGGTCATCCAAGATGCATGGGTCATAGCAGACAGTTCTGACAAAACCTGATCCGCTGGAGGAGGGAATGGCAAATCACCCCAGTATATTTGTCTTGAGAACTTCATAAACTGTATAAAAGGCCAAAAATATGTGACACCAAAATATGAATCCCTCAGGTCTGAAGGTGTCCAATATGCTTGTGGTGAAGAGTGGGAAAGAATTACCAATAGCCCCAGAATGAATGAAGTAGCTGGGTCAAAGTGCATATGATGTGGTTGTGTCTGGTGGTGAAAGTAAAATCTGATGTGGCAAAGAACAGTATTGTATAGAAACTAGGAATGTTAGGCCCATGAATCAAGGGAAATTGGATGTGGTCAATCAGGAGATGGTAAGAATAAACATGGACATTCTAGAAATCAGTGAACTAAAATGGACAGGAATAGGTAAATTTAATTCAGATGACCAGTATATCTACTATTGAGGATAAAAATCTCATAGAAGAAATGGAGTAGCCCTCATAATCAACAAAAGAGTCTGAAATATAGTGCTTGGGTTCAACCTCAAAAATGACAGAACATGCTTGGTTCATTTCCAAGGCAAGCCATTCAACATCACAGTAATCCAAGTCTATGCGCCTACCACCGATGCTGAAGAACCTGAAGTTAACCAGTTCTAGGAAGACCTAGAAGACTGCCTAGAACTAACACCTAAAAAAGATGTTCATCATCGGGGATTGGAATGCAAAAGTAAGAAGTCAATATATATCTGGAGAAACAGGCAAGTTTGACCTTGGAGAGCAAAATGAAGCAGGGAAAAGGTTAATTTAATTCTCACAAGAGAATGCACTAATCATAGCATTAGTTTTCAACAACACAAGATACGACTTTACACATGCACATCACCAAATCAACATAGAAATCAAACTGATTACATTCTTTGTAGCTGAAGTGGAGAAGCTCTATACAGTCAACAAAAACAATATTAAGAGCTGAT
Organism: Madoqua kirkii; assembly: GCA_006408675.1. Taxonomy (NCBI): domain Eukaryota; kingdom Metazoa; phylum Chordata; class Mammalia; order Artiodactyla; family Bovidae; genus Madoqua; species Madoqua kirkii. Next base: position 1,068 of record SJYC01108783.1, read on the forward strand.
TGTGGTTCAGATCATCAGCTTCTCATAGCAAGGTTCAGGCTTAAACTAAAGAAAAATGGGGAAAACAATACACCAGCCAGACATGACCTAAATCAAATCCCGTATGAATTTGCAGTAGAGGTAACAAATAGATTCAAGGGACTAGATCTAATTAATGGTGTGCCTGAAGAACAAAGCCATTCCAAAGGAAAAGAAAAGCAAGAAGCCAAAGTTTATCTGAGGAGGCTTTACAAATAACAGGAGAAAGAAGAGAAGCAAAAAGCAAGGCAGCGAGGGAAAGGTACATGCAATTAAACATGGAGTTCCGAAAAAGAACTAAAAGATATAAGAAGGCCTTCTTCAATGAACAATGCTTAATAATAGAAGAAAACAACAAAAAGGAAAAGACTAGACATATCTTCAGGAAAATTGGAAACATCAAGCAAGCATTCTGCCCAAAGATAGGCACAATAAAGGACAAAAATGATAGAGATCTAGCAGACGCCGAAGAGATCAAGGAGAGAGGGAAAGAATAAGGTACATGCAATTAAACATGGAGTTCCGAAAAAGAACTAAAAGATATAAGAAGGCCTTCTTCAATGAACAATGCTTAATAATAGAAGAAAACAACAAAAAGGAAAAGACTAGACATATCTTCAGGAAAATTGGAAACATCAAGCAAGCATTCTGCCCAAAGATAGGCACAATAAAGGACAAAAATGATAGAGATCTAGCAGACGCCGAAGAGATCAAGGAGAGAGGGAAAGAATACACGGAAGAACTGTATAAAGACAATCTTAATGAGCTGGATTACTATGATGGTGTGAGTAGTCACCCAGAGCCAGACATTCTGAAGTGTGAAGTCAAGTGTGCCTTAAGAAGCACTGCTCTAAAAAAAAGCTAGTGGATGCAATGACATTCCAGCAGAACTATTCAAATCCCTAAAGGAGGATGCCATCAAGGTTATCCATTCATTATGTCAGAAAATCTCGAAGACCCAGCAGTGGCCACAGAACTGGAAATGGTCAATCCTCATCCGAATTCTGAAGAAGGGTAGTACCAAAGAATGTGCTAACCACTGGGCAATTGCACTCATCTCCCAAGATAGTAAGGTCATTCTTAAAATCCTTCATGCTAGGCTTCAGCATTATGTGAACCAAGAACTTCCAGATGTCCAACCTCAGTTTAGAAAATGAAAAAGCAGAGATCAAATTGCCAGCATCTGCTGGATTATAGAGAAAGCAAGGGAATTTCAGGGAAAAAAATCTATCTCTGTTTCATAGACCTTGCTAAAGTCTTTGACTGAGTGCATCATGACAAACTGTGTTTCTACAAATTGTGAAATACTAGACCATCTTGCTTGTCTCCTGAGACACCTGTATGTGGGTCAAGAAGAAACAGTTAGAACACTTTATGGAACAACTGATTGGTTCAAGATTGAGAAAGGAGTATTGAGATAACTTCTAGGGTCAACCTTTTTGTTTAACCTATATGCTGAGCACATCATGAGAAATGCCAGGCTGGATGAGTTACCAGATAGGCAGGAGAAACATCAACAACCTCAGAAATGCAGATGATAGCATTCTAATGGCAAAAAGTGAACGGGAACTAAAGAGACTTTTGATGATGGTGAAGGGAGAGAGTGAAAGAGCCAGTTTAAGACTAAATACAAAATAAAATAAGATCATGGCATCCACCCCAATTACTGCATGGCAAATAGAAGGGGAAAAGACGTACCACTGAGCAACTGAACTGAACTGAACTGAACTGAGTGACAGATTTCTTTTTCTTGGGCTCCAAAATCACTGTGGATGGTGACTGCAGCCATGAAATCAAAAGACGATTGTTTCCTGGCAGGAAAGCCATGAGGGGAAGGGCTGATGAATCACAGAGCATATATCGCTGGTCCTCCATATCAAAGAGTTCTGCATTTGTGGGTTTAACTAACATGGATAATCCAAGGATACAGAACCCAAGGATACAGAGGGTCAACTATTCTAAGTTAGGATATATATGAACTTGAACATCAGCAGAGTCTATTAGCTGCAGGGGGTCTTGGAACCAATATTCCATGGATACCAATGGATGACTGTAATATAAATTGAATGGAAATAAGCTGTTGATATTCTAATGGAAATGTATGGTGATAACTACTGTAATTGATATCAGAAAATCCTAAATTCCATAGTTCCTAGTTAGTCATAAAATTCCTGGAATAAAGGACAAGTTAAGATGTAATTTAATACTTTATAACCTGAAGGTCTGAGGATTCACTTTCTCAGTGGGACAGTCTTCTTAATGTACTGGATCAGATTTATCTATATACATTTCTCCTGATCCTGTGTAAGAATTTCTCCAATTGATAAACATAGGGGAATGAATGGTAAATGAGGGGGAATCTGCTGTTCCACCAGGCCAGAGTCATGGTATCTCTGACTAAAACATCAGGTGGCTTTTATAAATTGAAACAAAAAAATCACTTACGCCTTTTAAGAGTAAAGAGGTTAGGAGTCAGGTCTCCCACTTCTTTTTAATTTTTAAAATATGCCCGATAAAGCTTTTAGATCAATGAGAGTCACTCTGGTTGTAATGAATTGCATATTTTTCTGTTCTTGACTTAAGTTGGCTTACTCTGTTTACACTGGTGACTGTGTTAAGGTCTAGGGAAAAATTCTAAATTCTTCAGTATATTTGTCTACACACTGGGCTTGGTTGACACATGTCACTGCCTATTACATTAATATTTGGCATGAGTTTAACACTCATTCTTTCTATAGTACAATACGGTATTTGGAGAAAAAGGCTAGGATTTAGTACACATGCTGTATAAGAATAGCATAGCTTGGATTTTTTTTACTATTGTTACAAAAAGCTATCATCCTTCTACGTTCTGGTTCACATACAAAGAGCTTATTCTCTTTAAATAATTTGGAGGGACCCACATTTATGTTTCACACTCATAATACTTACTAGGACCAACATGCCTAGCCTTGTGCTAGTCACTAGACATAAAAGATGACAAGACAATTCCGCTGTTTTCAGAGAGCTCACATGTCATAAAAACTTCAGTGAACTCTTTTTTTTAATATAAATTTATTTAATTGGAGGTTAATTACTTTATAATATTGCATTGGTTTTGCCATACATCAACATGAACAAAATGGCTTCCAAGGTCTAATCCAGGAATAGGAGTTCAAGGAGAACAAAACCACAAGTGAGGATGTTCTAACCCTATTAATATTTAAATGGCAAGAATCATTTTTAACAAATTCATTAAGACAAAAATGATCTTATACTTATTAATATCTTTTAAAGATATTGCAACCACACCCCCACCCTCATTGTCAAGCTCAGCTTTTATGGAGCCACTAGCAAAGAAAACTGCTTGAGAAATGGCAGGACTGGAAGAAGTTGGGAAGCTTTTCTCTTTTTCTTAGGGGGCTTTAGAAATTCACAAAGAGGGTTAGGGGTGGCAAAGAATGGTTTTAAAACTGAGGGTTCTATAACAAGGGTAAAAATAGTACAGTAGAGCTGCCTTGGGGAAAAATGTGGTCTCTGACTCGGACACCCTATTCCTGCAATGAATGCCTTTCAAGTATAACTGCAAGGAATAAACAAAAACTAATAATTTATTAAATTCACTGTATACCTCTTAATATAGGTGAAGCTCTGTGATGCTAAATGCTTACATGTATGTTCTATCATGCAATTCTTACAATGACCATATTGTATAAATAATATTATTACCATTTTCTATAAATGGGAAAACTGTGGTTTATTTTGAAAACTAATTATTTGGGATTCATCTTCATCTGATTCTTAAAGATAAGATTTTTTAACTGTTTGGTGATTTGGAAACCACTCTCTGGTATCCTAAGGAATAAGGTAGGCATTCAACATATTTTGTAGACGCCCAGGAAATCCAAGCCTTTCCAAGACCTTAGTTGCATAATTTCTGGGATGATGAGGTAGTGACTGTTATCCCCTCATAAATGAGCTTTAACTTGGTAACTATATTCTGATAGGTGATCGAGTTTTCTTTTTTTTCCCCTACCATGACAGACCATCATGTCAATATTAGAGGTCCAATATCTGCTGATGCATGCAGTAAACCCACAGCGACAAAAGCTGTTCTTGTGGAGCGAAAATAAACAGTCTGAGCAGGTCTCATAAATGTGAAAATGGAATAGTGGGATTTTTGTAAAGAAACTTTCTTGTAGCCTGCGATACACATGAGAGTGATTCACCCTCATGTGGAACCAGGGATGGATGCAAACTTCCCCTCCCCCGGGACAAGTCTGACATCCATCTATGAAGACCTTGAGGCCTCCCTGCCATTGCCAGGCTGTTAGCCGAGGAGCTTCTCAAGGTTGATTGCAGCCACCAGATCCCACGGTACCACCAAACCAAGACTTTGCAGGACCTCGAGAGGCTTTCTTCTGTCCAAGTTGCCCCCAGGGCCTATAAGAGGGTAAGCCCAGGGCTCAGAGCCCCAGGGGCGGGAAGGGAATTTCATCTTTCCAGCTAGCCTGTTAGCTAAAAGATGACAGCTCCTTCTTTTTTCTGTTATTCCCATGAAGCTGCTAAGCTCAAGTCACCAGAGGAAGACAAATTTATATCTCCCCCTTCATGCTCTGTGAATTTTAAATGAGTGTATGGTCCCCTCATAATCTCCTTCTTAAATATCAGCTTATTTAAGAGAATCACAAAGACCGAAATCCAGAGCCCAGGGTTTATAACTTGGCTGGGCCAGTGTGGCCTTACAGTGATATACTAATAAGAGTAGAGAGTTATATATTCACAGAATTCTGATATGAGAGAATCTGCAGACAAACCACCTGAACATGTCCAATCTCATCTGATCTCAGAAGGTAAGCAGGGTTGGGCCTGGTTAGTACTTAAGTGGGAGACAGAAGTTCTTCAGAATAACACCAAGGTCAGAAAACATGGAGGAAAGATGGAAAAGAGTAATAGATTAAAATATATAAATACATTATCTATTATAAAAGTAAAATGCAAATAAGAAACTAGAAAAGAAAAAACAGGTGCACAGACCAACTTTTAAAAAATACTCAAAGCAAATTAAGTAAGTAAGTAAGCAAGTAAAGTCACTCAGTCATGTCCAACTCTTTGCAACCCCGTGGACTGCAGCCCACCAGGTTCCTCAGTCCATGGGATTCTCCAGGCAAGAATACGGAGTGGGTTGCCATTTCCTTCTCCAGGGGATCTTCCTGACCTAGGGATCAAACCCAGGTCTCCTGCATTGGAGGCAGATGCTTTTAACCTCTGAGCCAAAGCAAATTATTGGTCAAGAAATATCAATTAAAAGAAGATGATCATTTGTCCATTAAAGTAACAAAGATAAAAGCAAGGGTTTTCCTAACATTAATGAGGGTGTTGCCAGAGCTGTAAATTGGTACAGACTCTGAGGCAGATGTGGCGGTACTTATCAAAAGTTTTAAATATAGGTGAAATGATTTGATAGAATAATGGTTAGTTCTAAGAATTTATAATAAAGAAGCAATGAAAAATACCCACAAAGAATTAGTTGTGGAAATGTTCACTCAAGTTTGTTTATAATTGTGGGGTGGGGAGGAGGGGTAGTCAACCTAAATGTCAAACAATAGGGAGTTGATTACATTTTCTAGAAATCCTTCAACAGAATGCTTGGCAGCTTTTAAAAACAGTGCTGTGGAAGTTTACCTAGACACATACAATTAGGTTATGGTAATAACATAATATTAAATGGAAAAATTCCTTTGCAAAATGATTTATAGGCTAACTGACCATGTGTGCTAAGTTGCTTCAGTTGTATCTGATTCTTTGCAACCCTACAGACTGTAGCCAGCCAGGCTCTTCTGTCCATGAGATTCTCCAGGTAAGAATACTGGAATGGGTTTCCATGCCCTCCTCCAGGGGATCTTCCCAACGCAGGGATCAAACCCACATCTCTTATGTCTCCTGCACTGGCAGGTGTGTTATTTATCACTATCACCACCTGGGAGCCCCAATTCACCATGGTTTCTGAATATATACTAAACATGCAGAATACACAACATAATTTCCACACTAGTTATCTATGGGCAGTAGCACCAGAGGCAATTTTCAGGGCTCTTCCTTCTGCTCTTATGCATTTTCTGATGTTTCTGTAATAAGTATATATTACTTAAGTAAAAATAAAGTTAAAAGTAAAATTTTCTAGAAATTAGTCTGGAAAGAGAATCCACAAATGTAAATTTTCCTTCCTCTGCTAAAATATCCAACTCCATAGAAACACAAAGTTGTATCATATCTCGAAAAGAACAAATCCCAAGGCTAAAGTCTATTTTCATTTAGTAGTTCTAATTAGAATGAAGAAAACCCCCAATATGAAATCTAATGAGATTGTGGGTTTGACATCTTCTAAAGATCATGTGCTTTGTAGCCATAATGACCTGAGACTGGTCTCTGCTTTGTAAAATTTGCAAAACTAACAGCCATTCTCTTGAGTCTTTTCGATAAATGTAATATGAAGATACTACTTCTGGCACAATGTAGTGAGAATGAATGATAATGTACTAGGAAGCATCTGGCGTCTGATAGGTGCTCACGTGCTGTTGTCTTCCTTCTTTCCTTCCTGAGGCCTTGGTGCTGGGTATCCGGGGCAGAGTAGAACATGGCTTCCTGGGTGAGAAGTGAATGGGTTTCCTCAAGAATGGAGGGACCATCCTCAGAGGACATGGGAGGCCCATTTGTAGGGCCCTGGACAACAACCTGGCTTCTTCCTTTTCACTCTCGACCTGAATCAACTCTGTCAAGTTTTTCTAACTTTACCTTTAGATTTTTTCCTCCCATTCTTCAGAAATGTCCCTGAATGTTGGGACACATAAAATGTCCTGGTTTTTCTACACAGTGACAGGAGACACCAGTAAGGATGCTGACTGGAACTTGGAATCAAGAACCTAGACAAACAGTCCTTGAAAATGAATACAGATCATCAGTGCTCAGGGAAGTCTCAAAACTACTATATTAGTTACACCGCCACCTCCTTCTCTCTCTCTCACTCTCTACACCGCCACCTCCTTCTCTCTCTCTCTCACTCTCTACACCGCCACTTCCTTCTCTCTCTCTCTCACTCGCTCTGATTTCACCAGTGCAGATTGGCTTGCGTTCCTCTCCGCTTTCTTCTCTATCCTCTTTCTCCCTTCCTGTTCCTCCATTTCCACTGCTGCTACTTCTGTTTTTTCTCTTTTTCTACTCTTCCTCTTCTCCCTCTCCTTCTCTTCCTCATCTTCTTTCCTCTTCTTCCTCTTCTCTGTACTCTTCCCTTTTCTTTTTCCTCCTCCTTTGTATTCTTTCTCTGAATGGAAAGAATTTAATTTGGATAAAGGACAGATTATCAGATTATTCTCTACTCGGAGGCCACGAGAATCCTCCCAAACTCTGCCAGGCAACATCCTCTACTATAGCAACTTCTCTCATACTTCTCATTTCTCAAAGACATCCCTGCTGGCTCAGAGGTTAAAGCATCTGCCTGCAATGAGGGAGACCTGGGTTCAATTCCTGGGTTGAGAAGATCCCCTGGAGAAGGAAATGGCAACCCACTCCAGTATTCTTGCCTGGAAAATCCCATGGACAGAGGAACCTTGTGGGCTACAATCCATGGGGTGGCAAAGAGCAGGACATGACTGAAAATCTTCCCTAATTAAATAAAATAGAAAGCTAGAGTTACACTGCACACATTACCATTAGCAAGTCACCATTCCAGGGGGCAGCAACAGGTCAGAAATGTCTCTACTAGAAATCTAACGAATTGCCTGCCATGTTCTTACTCCACCTCAGGGTTGTGCATGATATCTTCTCGACAAGTTAGAGTTCTCATCATCTGGTTGACACTGGATTCACGAAGTTTCAAAATAAAATTAAAGCTTTATTAATTATATTTTCTGGTGTTTTTATTCAGGAAAATCAACTAAGTTTATTACCTTCTAAATGGGGAAGAGGAAAATCAAGTCTTGCTTTATGTGGGCAGAAAAGAGGGATAAAAATGAGAATTAGAATATCAAAATACAAGATTCGTAGAGAAAATGAAAAAGAATGAGTCTTGATAACTGGAGGAAATTAGAAAAAAATAGAGAAAGGGGAGACGGTTAACATAGTCTTCGGTGATTATCCTGCATGGGGGACTTTCTATGATTGGAACCCACTGAAATACTCCTCAGTTCAGGCTGAATGGCTTTCAAAGACAATTTATACACTGAAGTAAGGTGGCATCTACATCCTTGCTAACTTAAGGAGGTTTAATAGAAGTCGGAATGGGAAGCTACAAACTGGAGCTGTCTGGATAAGCTGATTTACATCTGCTGATGTTCGGCAACGAGAGGGATTTTACTCATATCGCCCACATCTCTGGTGGTACGGTAAGTAGCTTGTGTGTGTGAGGGTTAGTTGTTCAGTAATGTCTGACTCTTTGTGACCCCACAGTTTGTAGCCCACCAGGCTCCTCTGTCCATGGAATTCTGCAGGCCAGAATACTGGAGTGGGTAGCCATTCCCTTTTCCAGGGAATCTTCCAGGGATTGAACCCAGGTCTCCTTCATTACAAGCAGATTCTCTACCATTGAGCCACAAGGGAAGCCCACTATAAGCAGTTTAGAGACATTCTAGTTTTTCATTCTATTTCATTCTCTTTGATGACTCCCTTGGTCCATTTTTATCTTAAGTATTTAAGAAGGCAAAACCAAAACAAACCAACACAGTTCTAGTGTGAGGTCCACGTCACTTTATATAACTGTATCTACCAAACTAATCTTGGGAGCCTGATTAAGACAACGAGGTCCTAGGGTCAGTATTCTACATGCCTCTGCTGACTAATTAAATATCACAACATAATAGCTAAGCTTCCCCTTTGTCACTCCAGAAGCAATCACACAGTATGCATTTCCACCCTAAATAATATAAACTCAACAAAATAAAATATGCATATAAATAAGCACATATCTTATAGTGCTTCTAAAAATAGGATACCAATCTAAAGCAAAAATAAAATAAATTCACTTCTTAATGTGATTGCCTTTGATGGACTGCCACCATCTCTTCTAAAAATAAACTGCTATTTGCCTTACCCCTAGAAGCTGTTCATTCTTGTATGGGAACTGTGCTTATATTTGCCACCTGCCACTGCTGATGACCATTACCAAATCAATTGCTCCTGCTAGGCTAGTATCTTATCAGAGAATAAAGCACCAGGTTTCCTTCATCATCAAATCAATCTCTAGTCTCTCGGCTTTTATTAGTAAACCAAAGTTTAGTCTTTCTGCACTGCACTCTGCCCCTATCCCCTTCAGTGTGGGTGTCCCAGGTCACTGGATGCAAGCTATCATGCCCAGACAAATATCATGGACCTCTAACTCATATCTTATTATGTGGCAGAGATGGAGGAAATGAATTTATAGACAAGAATGGTAGACTTCCTTTCTTTGACCCTTATGACTTAAATCCCTCTCCTTTTATACATTTACAAACAATTAGTAAGAAAGCAGGATTCACGGAATAGTTTTGTTTCTTTATCCATAACACTATTTCCATGCATAATATATCTCAAACATTCTTTCATTACCATTTATTTACGCATTTAGCAAAAGTTTTGCTCAAAAGCTGAAGAGGCAATCTTGGTGGTCAAGGAGTTTTTAGTAAAATAGGAGAAAATGTTAGATCAAAGTTGTGTAATGGGTACAAAATGCTGCAGAAATGTAGAAGAAAAAAGGAATGTGACATTTGAACTGAAAAACAGTACAGGAAATGTTATTTTCAAGGGTAGACTTTCACTATAGGTGTCTGCCTCTTTTACTCTTGTAAGACAAATACAGACCCAAAGCGCAGGACACAAACCTTAATAAACAAGTTGGTAGAGAGGTATTTTCTAGTGTATTCCATAGTGATTCCACAGTGATGGAGCAAGGTGCTCCATCAGTAAGGACCCTGAAGCCACTGATGTAGGATATGCACCAAACCAAACAACCACTCACTTGGTTGACTTTGCATCATATTTTTCCTTTTTGGAGTAATGCATATTACCTGTACTTCTTACAAATACTATTTGTGCATGTGTCAGGCAGAGTCACTCACCCAGAGAAGGCAATGGCACCCCACTCCAGTACTCTTGCCTGGAAAAATCCCATGGACGGAGGAGCCTGGTAGGTTGCAGTCCATGGGATCGCTAAGAGTCGGACACGACTGAGTGACTTCACTTTCGCTTTTTACTTTCATGCATTGGAGAAGGAAATGGCAACTCACTCCAGTATTCTTGCCTGGAGAATCCCAGAGACAGAGGAGCCTGGTGGGCTGCTGTCTATGGGGTTGCATAGAGTCAGACACGACTGAAGCGTCTTAGCAGCAGCAGCTCAGTCACTAAGTCATGTCAGACTCTTTATGATCTCATGGTCTGTAGCCCACCAGGTTCCTCTGTCCATGGGATTTCCCAGGCAAGAATACTGGAATGGTTGCCCTATTTCCTTCTCTGGGGGATATTCTCAATCCATGAATCAAACTTGTGTTTCCTTTGTCTCTTGCACTGGCAAGCAGATTCTCTACCACTGAGCCACCTGGGAAGCCCTAGGAATACTATTTACTTGTTCATTTCTTTAATCCCTTGCATTTTTTGCAGATTCTTGTGGTGGTGATTCATTGTGCATGTTTAGGAGCAGATTATGTGTTAAAATCCTGGAAGTGAAAGTTAAATGGGGATAGACAGGGTATGTGCTACTGAAATATTTCTCCATACCATTTTTAACCTTCTTCCTACACCCATCTGTTGCAAATGAGGTCTGTAGAGTGATAGCAAAGCACTAGGTCGAGGGAAACTCTTCAGTAAATATTTGATGGGCATGATCCTTCACAGTTAGCTTTTGTGTCATTATCATTATTTTTTTCCATGATTTTTATATGAAAGATATAGAGGAGGCATTTTGAAATGTATCATCTTCACCACCTGCTATCTTCCTGGTAAATGTCAGTGATCCCCTGGGCTTTGTCCTTTTCCCCTTTCATTTGCATCCTTACCCAGCAAGCTTCATCTTTCCCAAAGTCTCTTCTAGCAGCTTTGTTCCCTCCACATTCTCTCATAAGCCCAACACACAAGTGATGAAGAGCAGGGCAGCTCACAGCAACATAAATGCATGAAAATGCGTATAGATGCATCTCTATAGCAACACTCAGGACTACATCATCAGTTGCCCTGGTCCTCACACATCACCTGTCAAAACCATTTTGATCTTTTGAGGTCAACAGAGCTATATTACACAGTGATTAAGAATGTAGAATACAAGCCAGACTTGGTTCAAATCTAAGCTCCATCATTTAAACTGAGAAACCTTGAACAAGATTCTTAATTATCCATGTTTCAGTGTTTTTATGATGTAAAATGAAAAGATGAGAAATGTGGCCTCATAGGAGTGCTGTAAGAACTAAGACTTGAATACTATTTGATACTGATTAGAATTCAATAAAATTTAACAAATTGAAATGAAACAAAATAAGACTTCCAGAAAGCCTTTTCTGATAAACTTATTGGAGTTAATCATTGCTTCTTTGGCATTCTTTACTGAATTAATCCCAACTTTTATCCACTAACACCATTGTGTTTTCTATTATCTGCAGCTTTTTTTTTTTTTTTTTTACTGCCATGGACTTTAAGATATGAATTCTTGAAGGTAACGGCTGTCATAGTCATCTTTGTAATTTCATTACTGGAAGTAAGTGAACACAACTGTTTTTTAATTCATGTGTGTTAATTTGAAAAATGGAGACTGAAGTGCAAAGGAAAAAATAAGTGAAGCACAATTAAATATATGAAAGAAGAACAAATCAGACTTGGGAGAGAACATTTACATCTGGATCCAACGTAAGTGTTTATTTAGTCAGCTTTAAAAACAAAAACAAAAACAATGTACAACATATATAATACTGTGATGTAGACTTAACCCTGTCATCTAGGAAAGCTTCAGTACAGGTAGCTTAATGAAGTGTTAGGTGAGAAGCTGTCTTGTCCCCTATTAAGCAGTGTATTGTCTAAATGAGTTTAATTACCATGTAAATTACTATGAGCTCATATGCCCAAGGCCTAAAACATATCAGATGGCAGGTCTAAAAGAAACTCAGTAAGCCATGTCTCTCTTTGTAGGAATGTTTCTTGGAATAAGGGGAAAAAAAATACGGTGAGTGTAAAGAGAATGAAGTGTTATAATTCTTAGTGAAGTCTGGCTAAATTAGTGATATCAGAGGAGCTGGTAAAAATTGTAGTAGATATACAATATAGTTTATATTCAGCAAATCATATTCAAGAATTATTTATTAACCAGCTTGTTGTTCTTCCTCTAAAAACCAATGTCAAATGATTTAATATCTAAGTCCTGTGCCCACGAATGCTTGGAAAAGGACTGTATCACTCATGACACCAGGGTACACTTTGGGATGTGGGCATGGAATGGATCTGGAAGTAAAAGATCTGTATTCTTGGTCTACTTATTAAATATGTGATCCCCAGCAAATCATGTAATATCTGAGAGCTTCAAATTTTTTCTTCTGTAATAAAGACTGATAATATTAACACTAGTCATGGGGTTAAGTTACAGAGAAAATGATTTTAAGTATTTTCATAACTCATACAAATATAGGCAACACATAAATGTGTTTTTAAATAAAAGAAACAGAAGATATATTCCTGTTTTCCCTCTCATCTTTACATGGAGTTGGAGTCTCTTAAAACATTGACCACATTTTAAGGTCAACCTAAAGTGCCATCCAGCTAATTTCCCATTCCCTCTCCAGAACATCACATTCCTTACAGTGTAGCCTGACACTGCAAGATATCCTGAAAGTGCTAAATAAATATGGATAGGAGGAGACAGAGATTTCATTACTATACTCACTTGAGCATCTTTCTAAATACTGACCAAATTACAATGTATAAGATAGAAGCATCTGTTACATAGTAAATAAAATGATCTGATGGATTCTGGGAAGCAAACATATAAATTCAGGTTATATTTGAAAGATTTCTTTCAGGAAAATCTTTACCAAAACGTGCCTAGGATAAGTCATATCTTAGGAGCAATATCCCAAAGAGGCATGCTCCTATAGCAGCTTTCAGACTTCCTTGACTGCAACCCGCAGCAAAACAGATATTATATCACATCATGACTCGCAGATAAAACAAAAATGTTTTATTTTACTATGTGCAGTACATTTTGATATTTTTGTTTATCCTATTTACATTATGTGCTACTTTATTTAATAAAAATAATGCTTCTCACAACCTGTTGTTGGGTGGTGACCCATTGTGGCTCAACTGATAAAGAATCTGCCTGCAGTGCAGGAGACTTGGGTTCGATCACTGGGTTAGGAAGATCCCCTGGAGAAGGGAACAAGTACCAACTCCAGGCTTCTGGCCTGAAGAATTCCATGGACTGTATAGTCTGTGGGGTTGCAAGGAGGCGGACACGACTAATTGACATTATTTGGAAAACACTGTGCTAAGTACCCAGAACTGTCTTAAGTATGTAACTGTTCCATAGTTCTTATCCTTATTTGGAGAGGTGAGGAAATCAGACCCAGGTGCCCAAGAAGTGAGTCCTTTAAGGAATGAATGTGATGTTAGCAGTAAAATGTTTACTTGCAGATTACAAAATGAGGACAAACTGTGAACTTTACTAAAGAGAATTTTGGTTGTGTTTTAATAGTTGTATGCAGGGTCAAAAAGATTGATAAGGTGCTCCTTTACTTCCACAGTCACTGAAAAACATGATTACATGGACAAAGGAATGTTAATATGGTATTTCAGTAATAGCTCCAATAATAGGATTTAGTGAATTCTATCACACATTTCTGTTTAGCTTGGACTATTGTGTGAAACAAAGAGAGGTAAATGTCTCTTTAATTTGAAGGAGAATTCTGTTTGTTTGTTTGTTTGTTTGTTTGTTTGTTTGTTTGTTTTAATCTGAAGGCACCCAACTGAGGAATGTGCTTTCTTGTGGATTATTAGAATTTACGTGTTTCTTATCTGACAGTATGCAAGAATTGTCTATTACAATTCATCTTTGGAAAGGATATATCAAAGCTCTTATGGAAAAGGTTCCAACACTGGATAATAGAGTAGGTGAAACGTAAACTGTGCTGATGACCCTTCTGTAGCTATTTTAGGCACCTGTGACTACTGAACATTGTAGCAAGTGGGGCAAGTGTGACTGAGGAAGTGAATTTTTAGGTTTTGATTTGAATGGTGCTGGTGGTGGTTATTTTCTAAGTCGTGTCCTACTGTTAGGACCCCATGGACTCTAGCTCACCAGGCCTCTCTGTCCATGGGATTCCCCAGGCAAGAATATAGAGTAGATTGCCATTTTCTTTTCCATTGCTTTGAATGTAAATATTAGCTTACACAGCCACAGATGATTTGTGGCAAATATACTGGACTGTGTAGACATAGAGAAACCAATGTGCTGATGTCTGATAAAGTAAATATGACAGTCATTAATACATCATGTGAATTTACGAAGCATTCTAAATACTAAAAAGTAATCTAGAACTCATGAAAAGTGGCAAATAAAGTATTGGTATATTGAAAATAGAACAATTCTAAGACCATGAACAAGCCTATGTCAGCTTTGGGTTTTGGTTTTTACACCTCCCTGATGTAAAACAGGATTTTTCTGATTTTCCGACAGGGATTACTGAACTCACTAACTCACTTAACTCTTACTGGTGCTTTTCAAGAAGTCATGCCCCAAATTTCAGCTGATGCTTACAGGTCAAACTTACGACCCTGAAAAGGAAATTTTGCTAGTCCCTTGCAAATGGACCTGCTTTTTTGCATTTGGATTGATAGGAGAAATTAAGACAAGGGATGTTTTTGTAAAGAGGAGAACTCCTTTTGAATAAGAATTCATTTGCATCTGATTCCTTCTATATTCAACAAAGCTCTTGATTATAGGACATATCTATTGACTTAAAAGGAGGACTCACTCCAAATACAATAAGCAATTTATGATATGCCCAAAATAGAGGTGAATGGACAAGGATAAATGATCTGCTTCAGAAATTCAATCTAGGACATTTAAAAGGTCAGCTGTGCTGAAGTACAGCCAGTCAAATCGAACTAAGAAATCACTCTTTCCTTGATATTCCCACTAGCAGCAGGATACCATAGAAGATACCAATTAGAAGATTTTAGCACCTCTTGGAGAAGACGATGGCACCCCACTCCAGTACTCTTGCCTAGAGAATCCCATGGACAGAAGAGCCTGGTGGGCTGTGGTCCATAGGGTCGCAAAGAGTTGGACACAACTGATCACTTCCCTTTCACTTTTCACTTTCATGCATTGGAGAAGGAAATGGCAACCCACTCCAGTGCTCTTGCCTGGAGAATCCCAGGGATGGGGGGAGTCTGGTGGGCTGCCATATATGGGGTCACACAGAATCAGACACGACTGAAGTGACTTAGCAGCAGCAGCAGGAACAGCAACACCTCTTAGCTGGTAAAGAATTTGCCTACAATGTGGGAGACCTGGGTTCAATCCCTGGGTTGGTAAGATCCCCTGGAGAAGGGACAGGCTACCTACTCCAGTATTCTGGCCTGGAGAATTCCATGGACTCATCCATGGGGTCACAAAGAGTTGGACAGGACTGAGTGACTTTCATTTTCATTTTGTATGCAAACAAATCACAAGGAAATGTGCCTTTGCATTCTTCAGCCTCAGGCTAGAGAATGCCCCCAAGGGATGTTTTTCAGTTAGTTCTCTGGAAAATGAAAAGTTTTGCCTAAATAGGAGTCAGTCCTGTTTCGAGAGGAGCTACCCCACGTCTGAGGTCAGGGGCAGAAACCGGGAGGACCCCATGCCCGAGGGGCGGCAGCCAAGAGGAGATACTCCATAATCGAGGTCAGGGGCAGCGGCCGAGTGCCAGGATGCAATGGCACAGGAATGGCCGAGAGGAGCTACCCTGTCCAAGGTCAGGGGTGGCGGCCAAGAGTGCCAGGCTGTGACAGCGCAGGAGCAGCTGAGAGGAGCTACCCCACGTCACAGGCCAGGGACAGTGGCCGGGAGGAGCAACCCCACATCCAAGGAGCAGTGGCTGCTCAGGCACAAGAGGGCCTAGAGGAGTTGTTCCACGTTCAAGGTCAGGAGGGGTAGTGGTGAGGAGATACCCCTTGTCCAAGGTAAGGAGCAGCAGCTGCACTTTGCTGGAGTGGTTATGCTTTGCTCCAACATAAGAGAAACCCAAGTAAGATTGTAGGTGTTGTGTGAGGGCATCAGAGGGTAGACACACTGAAACCATACGCACAGAAAACTAGTCAATCTAATCACACTAGGACCATAGCCTTGTCTAACTCAATGAAACCAAGCCATGCCCATGAGGCCACCCAAGACAGACGAGTCATGGTGGAGAGGTCTGACAGAATGTGGCCACTGGGAAAGGGAATGGCAAACCACTTCAGTATTCTTGCTTTGAGAACCCCATGAACAGTATGAAAAAGCAAAATGATAGGATACTGAAAGAGGAATTCCCCAGGTCAGTAGGCACCCAATATGTTACTGGAGATCAGTGGAGAAATAACTCCAGGAAGAATGAAGGAATGGAGCCAAAGCAAAAACAATACCCAGCTGTGGATGTGACTGGTGATAGAAGCAAGGTCCGATGCTGTAAAGAGCAATATTGCATAGGAACCTGGAATGTCAAGTCCATGAATCAAGGCAAATTGGAGTGGTCAAACAAGAGATGGCAAGAGTGAATGTCGACATTCTAGGAATCAGGGAACTAAAATGGACTGGAACGGGTGAATTTAACTCAGATGATCATTATATCTATTATTATGGGCAGGAATCCCTCAGAAGAAATGGAGTAGCCATCACGGTCAAAAGAGAGTCCAAAATGCAGGGCTTGGATGCAATCTTAAAAACGACAGAATGATCTCTGTTCATTTCCAAGGCAAATCATTCAATATCACAGTTATCCAAGTCTATGCCTCAACCAGTAATGCTGAAGAAGCTGAAGTTGAACGGTTCTATGAAGACCTACAAGACCTTTTAGAAGTAACACCCCAAAAACATGTCCTTTTCATTATAGGGGACTGGAATGCAAAAGTAGGAAGTCAAGAAACACCTGGAGTAACAGGCAAATTTAGCCTTGAAATATGGAATGAAGCAGGGCAAAGACTAATAGAGTTTTGCCAAGAAAATGCACTGGTCATAGTAAACACCCTCTTCCAACAACACAAGAGACGACTCTACACATGGACATCACCAGATGGCCAACAACGAAATCAGATTGATTATATATATTCTTTGCAGCCAAAGATGGAGAAGCTCTAAACAGTCAGCAAAAACAAGACCAGGAGCTGACTGTGGCTCAGATCATGAGCTCCTTATTGCCAAATTTAGATTTAAATTGAAGAAAGTGGGGAAAACCACTAGACAGTTCAGGTATGACCTAAATCAAATCCCTTATGATTATACAGTGGAAGTGAGAAATAGATTTAAAGAACTAAATCTGATAGAGTGTCTGATGAACTATGGACTGAGGTTCGTGACCCTGTACAGGAGACAGGGATCAAGACCATCCACATGGAAAAGAAATGCAAAAAAGCAAAATGGCTGTCTGGGGAGGCCTTACCAATAGCTGTGAAAAGAAGAGAAGTGAAAAGCAAAGGAGAAAAGGAAAGACATAAACATCTGAATGCAGAGTTCCAAAGAATAGCAAGAAGAGATAAGAAAGCCTTCCTCAGCTATCAGTGCAAAGGAATAGAGGAAAACAACAGAATGGGAAAGACTAGAGATCTCTTCAAGAAAATTAGAGATACTAAGGGAATATTTCATGCAAAGATGGGATCAATAAAGGACAGAAATGGTATGGACCTAACAGAAGCAGAAGATATTAAGAAGAGGTGGCAAGAATACACAGAAGAACTGTACAAAAAATATCTTCAAGACCCAGATAATCACGATGGTATGATCACTCACCTAGAGACAGACATCCTGGAATGTGAAGTCAAGTGGGAATTAGGAAGCATCACTACGAACAAAGCTAGTGGAGGTGACGGAATTCCAGTGGAGCTATTTCAAA
>SJYC01108784.1:0-14010 GCA_006408675.1 Madoqua kirkii
TGGAATGTGAAGTCAAGTGGGCCTTAGAAAGCATCACTACGAACAAAGCTAGTGGAGGTGACGGAATTCCAGTGGAGCTATTTCAAATCCTGAAAGATGATGCTGTGAAAGTGCTGCACTCAATATGCCAGCAAATTTGGAAAACTCAACAGTGCCCACAGGACTGGAAAAGGTCAGTTTTCATTCCAATCCCTAAGAAAGGCAATGCCAAAGAATGCTCAAACTACCACACAATCACACTCATCTCACATGCTAGTAAAGTAATGCTCAGAATTCTCGAAGCCAGGCTTGAGCAATATGTGAACCATGAACTTCCAGATGTTCAAGCTAGTTTTAGAAAAGGCAGAGGAACTAGAGATCAAGTTGCCAACATCCACTGGATCATGGAAAAGCAAGAGAGTTCCAGAAAAACATGTATTTCTGCTTGATTGACTATGCCAAAGCCTTTGACTGTGTGGATCACAATAAACTGTGGAAAATTCTGAAAGACATGGGAATACCAGACCATCTGACCTGCCTCTTGATAAACCTATATGCAGGTCAGGAAGCAACAGTTAGAACTGGACATGGAACAACAGACTGGTTCCAAGTAGGAAAAGGAGTACGCCAAGGCTGTATATTGTCACCCTGCCTATTTAACTTATATGCAGAGTACATCATGAGAAATACTGGGCTGCAAGAAACACAAGCTGGAATCAAGATTCTGGGATAAATATCAGTAACCTCAGATATGTAGATGACACCACACTTACGGCAGAAATTGAAGAGGAACTAAAAAGTCTCTTGATGAAAGTGAAAGTGGAGGGTGAAAAAGTTGGCTTAAAGCTCAACATTCAGAAATCGATGATCATAGCATCTGGTCCCATCACTTCATGGGAAATAGATGGGAAAACAGTGTCAGACTTTATTGCAGATAAAGTCACCATCACTGCAGATGGTGACTGCAGCCTTGAAATTAAAAGTCACTTACTCCTTGGAAGAAAAGTTAGGACCAACCTAGAAAGCATATTCAAAAGCAGAGACATTACTTTGACAACAAAGGTCTGTCTAGTCAAGGCCATGTTTCTTCCAGTGGTCATGTATGGATGTGAGAGTTGGACTGTGAAGAAAACTGAGTGCTGAAAAATTGATGCTTTTGAACTGTGGTGTTGGAGAAGACTCCTGAGAGTCCCTTGGACTGCAAGGAGATCCAACTAGTCCATTCTGAAGGAGATCAGTCCTGGGATTTCTTCGGAAGAAATGATGCTAAAGCTGAAACTTTGGCCACTTCATGTGAAGAGTTGACTCACTGGAAAAGACTTTGATGCTGGGAGGGATTGTGGGCAGGAGGCGAATGGGAGGATAGAGGATTAGATGGCTGGATGGCATCATCGACTCAATGGACATGAGTCTGAATGAACTCCGGGAGTTGGTGATGGACAGGGAGGCCTGGCGTGCTGCGATTCATGGGGTTGCAAAGAGTCGGACACGACTGAGAGCGACTGAATTGAACTGAATTGAACCTGTGGTTTGAGCAGGAATGAGAGAGGTTATTTGCCAATTTGTACAAGAGCAATTAGAGACTGCAAGGAGATAAAACCAGTCAATACTAAAGGAAATCAGTCCTGAATATTCATTGGAAGGACTGATGCTGAAGCTGAAACTCCAATGCTTTGGTGACCTGATGTGAAGAACTGACTCATTGGAAAAGTCTCTGATGCTGGGAAAGACTGAAGGCTGGAGGAGAAGGGGGCAACAGAGGATGAGATGGTTGGATGGCATCACTGATGTGATGGACATGAGTTTTGAGTGGGCTCTGGGAATTGTGATGGGTAGGGAAGCCTGGCATGCTGCAGTCCATGGGGGCCACAAAGAGTCAGAAACAGCTGAGCAACTGAACTGAACTGGAGAGTTAGAGGGCTTCTAAGAAGTTTGGTTTCATAGACATGGGAGGTACCTAGGATTAAGTTGTACAGAATCCACTGATGACCAGGAAATGAGGTTAGCTTCTGAGAATGAAACGAGTTGGCTATAGAGATAATATGTGCATACTGGCCACCTCTGGGGTGGGGTTGGGGGGTACACGTAATGATATTTATAAACATGCGAACAAAGAGGTTTGATAATTCTATATAACTTCCATCAAGGTAACTAGGGAAAGCAATGCAGGAGTCTGATTGAAATTTAATAAGCTAGATTTCAAGCAATTTTGGGGCATCTTGTCCAGAGAAAAGATGAAGAAAGTGAGAAAGATTAGCCTGCACTATAGAAAAAGTGAGACCAAGGGCCAGAAGCTTGCTAGAGTATCTTAAACTGCCAAAGTCAGAGTCCCTGTGCCAGAAACGGGCTCTGTTTCTGCAACAGATATACACATTACAGCAGCGTGTTTAAAAATTGGAGTCTGCCACTAGATTACCTGAGCTTTCATTAATATTATTTTCTTGCTGATGTGCTCAGTCATGGCCGACTCTTTGGGACTGCATTGACTATAGCCTGCCAGGCTCCTT
Organism: Madoqua kirkii; assembly: GCA_006408675.1. NCBI lineage: Eukaryota > Metazoa > Chordata > Mammalia > Artiodactyla > Bovidae > Madoqua > Madoqua kirkii. The sequence continues at coordinate 2,487 of SJYC01108784.1, forward strand.
TGTCCATGGGATTTCCCAGGTAAGAATACTGGAGTAGGTTGCCATTTCCTTCTTCAGGGGATCTTTCCAAACCAAGGATCAAACCTGTGTCTCTTGCATTGGCAGGTGGATTCTTTACCACTAGCACTCCCTCGGAAGCCCCTGGTCCACAGTGAGCCCTCAATAAATGTTTATAAGCATCATCAGAGATAAGTATATATGTTTATGTCAACATATATGTAACTTACAAAATGAATTATTCCTGTTTGAAGTCCATGTGTACTAAGTGACTCACTGACCCATGGGAATTGGCCTAGAATGAGGGATGCCCTGGCAGGCTGATTTTCCTATTCTGATCCTCCTGTCACTTTAAATTTATAACTTGACATTTTGGCGCGTAGTTCAGACTTTGGTGAGTTTTAGTATTATCAGTCAACCTTCTAAATCTAATCAATTCTGGCCACTGACAAGATTGACATTTGAACCAGTGAGGCTGAAAGCCAGACCCAAAACCTTGATAAATTCACTCAAAGTATGCTAAGTGTATGGTCTTTTGGCAAACAGCTAAAAAGCCATCTCCTGAAAAGCCTCATCTATCTTCTTTCAAACGCCAGTAATTGACAACCAAGATTTTCTCCCAGAGGCCTCGTTTGTGTGTGTTTTTTTTTTTTTTTGGATGAAAAAAATAAATAAGAAAAGGAACAGAATCAAGCTGTATAAGTAAGTTTTGCCATGCTTTCTCTAACGTTTGAGGATTTGGCAATGCCTAGAGACTAAGACCTAAATGTATACCAAAGAACACACAAAGAGGTCAGTGATTTTTAGTCCAATTTTAACAAGTTCCTGCTTCAGATAAATCCGTTAGTATGCAACGTCAGGCCTCAGTAATTCACTTTAAAGCCACCGTGCTACATTTCCAATAACTAACAGTTGCCCTTTTCTCTCTCTATGAAACAAAGAACGCAACAATCTCTATTCCTATACTGGGACCCTGGAAATCTGTGATATAACATTTTTTTTGAAGAGAGGGGAAAAATTTATGTATTTCTACAGCAGATTTAGGATTTTTGTTACTTTTAGGAAAAACAAATTAACTTCTGATATATCCCTTCCCGTGTGGTATAGTTGGAAAAATTCCAGGGTCTCAAATGCAATTTTTAAGATTGCTCTGGACTTTACACTACCAGGCCATCCAACTACCCTCAGCTGAATCTCCTAGAGCTGGGTTGATATTGGGCAAGTTCTCACGGGATTCTGAGCCAAGACTATACTGGATCCCCTAAGTTATCAAGGGTTCTATTTAGTTGCCTCTGTTTATATAGGATTTTCTTTCCTTAATAACTCAAGTCCAGTTATACGGGAGCAGAATTGAGCCCATGAGGTAAGGTGAGACTGCCAAAGAAGATTTTGACAGAAACTTCACAGCTGAGGAGAAAAGAACAGCTGCCACTCTGGCAAAAAGATGACACTCGCCCCCCTCCTGCCCAGCAGTGCCACACCAGTGCTCTGAACATTAAGCTGAGTTTACTGCCTCCCCTGTGACTCTGCAGTCACATTTGAGAACATCTGCCACAGCCTTAATGACAGAGCCTGTGGGAACCTGATGAGTGCCCTCCACACCTGCGCGGCTTTACCAGACAGCTGTTCCCCTCTCCTCTGCCTTTCTCGGTCCTCTTCCTTCACGTGTGCTCAGTGCTACATCTTCCCAATAGGGCATGGCTGGATTCTCCTATTAGTTCTGTACTTTTGCTAGAGTTGCATTCATCTCAGTGTACATGGCAGATCAAGGCAGTGGAGACCAAAAGCATGTCTTTCAGATTGCTCAGACTTCACCATTTGCTATGCAAAAGGGTAAGGTTGGAAACTGAGAAAGTCAACTAGAAGAAACCATGGACTAAGAGATAAAGGGACAAGAAGGGAGGAAAAGAGAGGAGCTGCTTCCCTTTCCTTGCTGACAGCTCTCAGACATGAATACGGTAATTCACAAAGCCATTGAGACACTTTACAGTTTACCTGTGTACGAAATCTCCCTGATCAAAGCATTTTCTGATTGAGATAGCTGCCCTGTGAAAGGGCTAAATAACAAAACAAAACAAAAGACCTAGTACTCCTTAATAAAACAAGTTTAAAATTCTGATTACATTAAAAGTGTTAAAACTGTAGTATGTTGTATGAAAGAGCCTTGGTTTCTTCTGTGTGAACTTTGATAAGTTATTTAACTTCTCCAAATTTCCATTTCCTAATTTGCTAGATGAGGATAACCATATGGATTTGGTGAGGTTATCAAAAAATAAATTATACACACTATATAAAGAGTATCACAGAGTACCTGGCACAAACCAAGTGCTTGATAAACTCTAGTATTATCATTATTACCACAGAAAGCCCATTTCTCAGGGCTGTACTATAGGCACTGAAAGAACACTTGTTCTTGTTACATATTTCCTCAGAATAATTCATCCTTTTGAATGACAGAAGGGAAGTGAAATATACCCTAAATGAGAGAAAAAAAAGCTTAAAATAATTATCTCATTTACTATGTAATCAAAAACTACAAGCTGGAATTTTAGAGATACATGACTAAAAGAATGTGGGATTTTTGTGATGATTCATTTTAGTCAGTTCAAAACCAGAGGTAAGAATCACATGTTCTATGATAAATAGCATTGAAACATGTATATCACCATATGAAAAATAGATGACCAGTGCAAGTTTGATGCATGAAGTAGGGCATTCAAACTGGTGCTCTGGGAGAACCTAGAGCAATGGGGTGGGGAGGGAGGTGGGAGAGGGGTTCGGGATGGGGGACACATGTACACCCATGGTTGATTCATGTCAATGTATGGCAAAATCCACTACAATATTGTAAAGTAATTAGCCTACAATTAAAATAAATTAATTTTAAAAAGAATATGTTCTATGAGAAATAAAAGCCATGTGGTGAAATAAAACTCTGACTATATCAGTAGTTTGTGTTAAAAAAAATTGTCCTCCATATCTCTACATGGGTAATGTCCAATATGGTAACCACTAACCACATGTGTCTACCAAAAATCTGGAATAGCTGCTCAAAAGCTGAAATGTGCTCTGGATTTTTGAAGACTTAGTATTCAAAAAAAGAGTGAAAAATATCTTGTTAATAATTTTATATTGATCACAAGTTGAAGTAATAATACTTTACATATATTGAATTAAAGTATATTGGAATTAATTTTATCATTTTTTCCTTGCCTTAGTTTGTCAACTAGAAAATTAAAAATTATGTGTAAACCTTACTGTATTTTTTTTTGACTAGTGCTGCTCTTAACCAATGGTTCTTAGTTTTTATTCATATATATATTTATACCATGTTTATAAATATCAGCCAAGCAGCTTGAAAAAAATTCACATGCCTGGTCTCTCAGTGATTCTGATTCCCATAGCCAAAAAACTTGCATTTTCAATAAGAGGGGATATTTCTGATGTGCTTAATCACTGGGCCATACTTTGAGAAACACTGCTATAGACTAATGTATCCTAAGTTGAAACAAGATGCTAAGAAACACAGGTATGACTGGGGGATGCTACAGACAACAAATGGGCTAAAATGAAGGCAGAAAAGGAAGGGGAGAAGCATGATGGTAGAAAAGATTCCCAAAGACCTACTTTCAGGATCTTTCCACTGCTGAATAGCAAAGGTAAGTCTGTCCTTCTTCCCCATGTTCTAGCCTGGGCTGGGGAGGAAGAATCGTCACTTTCAGTTGTAACTAATAAAATCCCTCTTAGCTAACCTTGTTACTTATTTTACACTCTGCAAATTGACTGGTGATAATATATATATAGATGGTATAGCTACATTTTGAAGAAGAGGAATATTCCAGATAGCCCCTGCACCTCACTTCTCCCATAGCAGACCTTAGTCGTTAACCATATAGTAATTACTTTTCAGATACCAGGTAATAGAATCACAATCATTAACTATGAGCTACCTTAGATTTATAGAGCCCCTCCCCACCATGTCTAGAATAGCAAGGCTCTTTCTTGGCTGCTACATGGGGAGGGGCAATCTTCCAAATAGAGAAGACACACTCTAAGTGGGAAATAAGTCATTCAACAAACCCAACCCGTACTGCACTGATGTCAGACCATTCTTTGAGATTCTCCTGCTACACAGGCCCTTGTATTTCTTTCCCACCAACAGAGCATCTCTGTCTCAGCTCGTGTCTCCACACAGTTTGTTGCACTATTATGCTGTGTGTCTTCTGCTGTCTTTCCCCGTCCAGCTCACGGGAGATGCACACTGATAGAGCTGTGCCGACTGGATAAGGACTGTCCAAGCCCACCAGGGCACCCCTTTCAAGACTGCCTTTTAAGCCACAAATCTCCAGAATGACAAAGCTGTGGCCCTGGCTGGGGATTTTTGTAATCAGGTTCCATCTTCATTTACTGAACAAGCCAGCTGGGCAAGCACCTTGCCCACTGAGTGCAGCGTGCCCTCACAGCAAGAGAGGAAGTACACTAAATACAGTTCTCAGGGATGAGAAAGGAACTCCTGGTACAGAGAAGAGCCTTATGGAAACATTTGGTAGCATATTTTCAGCTTCAGTTAATTATTTAGGTTATTTCTAAGTCTAATTTTTTTAACTCTAATATCTGTAAAAAACAATCATACAATTATTGAGTTGGATACTATACTGAAGCTGTTTAGTCCAATTTTTTACGTTAAGAAAAGAATACTAACTGGATGGTAAACATCTTAAATGTAAATAAGAATAATCAGCTAAGTTCTGGACACTACTCCTAGAATTTTCATGATTTAACCCATTTAATCCTCATTATAAGTATTACTAGATTCTGTCCTGTATTTACAAATGATAAACAAAGACAGAGAAATTAAGTAACTTGCCCAAGGTTACAAATTGAAGGTATCAGCTAGTATTTGGACTTAGGTGATCTACTTCTAACTACTAGGAAAGATTAGGACTTAAGACAATTCATCTGTATCTTCTAGACCCCAAAGCCACACTTTTAGAATGGTGAAAGTTAGACCCAGGACTCTTAGAATTTACTGGGAAAAAATAAACAAACAAACAAACAAAAACAAAACCAGCTTTCTCTTTTCCCCATGACGGAGCACTAAAGATAGGATATAATTGTACTTGGTACTGTCTCGGTGATCCAGAGATGGAAGATGGCCTGGGCTCTGACAATCCCCTGGATTCAGCTGTGCCTGATGGGAATTTACTCCTTTCTGTGATAGACAAGCCAATGGATTATTTTTCTTTAAGTGAGGTTGACTTGTATTTTTTGTCACTTGAAACAAATGAAAGAAAGTTAGTCACTCAGTCATGTCCAGCTCTTTGTGATTCCATGGACTGTGGCCAGCCTGGCTCCTCTGTCCATGGAATTCTCCAAGCAAGAGTACTGGAGTGGGTTGCCATGGGCTTCAAGTGAGTCCTTAATGATTAACCAACTAAGTAATTGACTTAAGAAACACAAGCTGGAATCAAGATTGCTGGGAGAAATATCAATAATCTCACATATGCAGATGACACCATCCTTATGGCAGAGAGTGAAGAGGACCTAAAAAGCCTCTTGATGAAAGTGAAAGAGGAGAGTGAAAAAGTTGGCTTAAAGCTCAACATTCAGAAAACAAAGATCATAGCATCTGGTCCCATCACTTCAAGGGAAATAGATGGGGAAACAGTGGAAACAGTGTCAGACTTTATTTTTGGGGGCTCCAAAATCACTGCAGATGGTGACTGCAGCCATGAAATTAGAAGACGCTTACTCCTTGGAAGAAAAGTTATGACCAACCTAGATAGTATATTCAAAAGCAGAGACATTACTTTGCCAAGTAAGGTCCGTCTAGTCAAGGCTATGGTTTTTCCTGTGGTCATGTATGGATGTGAGAGTTGGACTGTGAAGAAGGCTGAGTGTTGAAGAATTGATAAGAGGAGAGTGAAAAAGTTGGCTTAAGGCTCAACATTCAGAAAACAAAGATCATGGCATCCGGTCCCATCACTTCATGGGAAATAGATGGGGAAACAGTGGAAACAGTGTCAGACTTTATTTTTGGGGGCTCCAAAATCAGTGCGAATGGTGATTGCAGCCATGAAATTAAAAGACGCTTACTCCTTGGAAGAAAAGTCATGACCAACCTAGATAGTATATTGAAAAGCAGAGACATTACTTTGCCGACTAAGGTCCATCTAGTCAAGGCTATGGTTTTTCCTGTGGTCATGTATGGATGTGAGAGTTGGACTGTGAAGAAGGCTGAGTGTTGAAGAATTGATGCTTTTGAACTGTGGTGTTGGAGAAGACTCTTGAGAGTCCCTTGGACTGCAAGGAGATCCAACCAGTCCATTCTGAAGGAGATCAGCCCTGGGATTTCTTTGGAAGGAATGATGCTAAAGCTGAAACTCCAGTACTTTGGCCTCCTCTTGCGAAGAGCTGACTCATTGGAAAAGTCTCTGATGCTGGGAGGGATTGGGAGCAGGAGGAGAAGGGGACGACCGTGGATGAGACGGCTTGATGGCGTCACGGACTTGATGGACATGAGTGTGGGTGAACTCCGGGAGATGGTGATGAACAGAGAGGTCTGGCATGCTGCAGTTCGTGGGCTCGCAAAGAGTTGGACACGACTGAGCAACTGAACTGAACTGAACTTAAAGCCCTTATTTCCAAATATAATCACATTTTGTACTAGGAGATTAGGACTTAAACATAGGAATTTTGAGATTTGGGCATGGAGCCAGGACAATTCAGTTCACAACACCTTCTCTTTCTCTGACTAGCCCTTTCTGTAAGTTGCATGATGGGACAATCTATATGAATTTTCTTGTTTCATTTCACTTTTGGACTCTTGTCTTTTTGATGACCTTTTCCTTAAGGCCTTTAGTTGGCCAGTTTTCTCCTAATATCCAACCCTTGGTCCAGTCTGTATTTCCCGAAGTCTTTCAGAAAATGAGATTCAAAGGAAAGATTGTGTTCATGCCTTATTTACTCACAGTCCTGTGGACATAACAGTTTGGTTTAGTTTTGGAGGATCATGGGTCAAAGATGGACAGTTAGTATATAGAAAGGATCATCCTGTTACATGTTTGCCAGGACAGTAGATTAATTTGGATATTATATACTCCCAAATAACATAGCCATTAAATAGCTAAAGAAAAACAAATTTACAAGGAAGAAAATGATAAATCCACAGTCGGAATTGATAATATAAATGTATAGTTAGCCTATATTCCTGAGTTCCACATCCTCAAATTCAACCATTGTGACTCGAAAATATTTGGGAACGGAAATTTCAAGAGAGTTCTACAAAGCAAAACTTAGCATTTACATTTGTGTTTACAACTGTCTACATATCATTTACATTGTATTAGGTATTATAGATAATGTAGAGATGATTTAAAGTATATGGGAGGACATATGTAGTTTATATGCAAATACTACGTCATTTTTATTCAGAGGTGTGTGTTCAAGCCAGTACTTTTTCTGCTGTATCATACACCAGGGTAACTTGCAGGTTAAAACAGATTGCTTTGCCTTACTCCCTGTCCCCACTGAGTTTCTGTTTCAGTAGATCTGGGGTGACCTGAGCATTTACCTTGCCAACAATCCCAGGAAACTGATGCTGCTGGATTGGGGATCACACTTTTAGAGTCACTGGATCAAACAATTAAAAATGAAAAATTAATAAAAATGTAGAAGACCTTGACAGCAGTTAACAGACCTAATCTAATGGACATATTAGTCCTGAACCCAGCAATTAGAAAGTAAACCGTATTTTCAATCATACAGTGACTGTTTACAAAGTGGATCATATATTGTGGCATCAAGCCAACTCCGTAAGCAGCAAGTATTGATGTAATACAGACATTTTTGATCACTGTATAGTTAAAAACATGTGATGGTGGAGAACTCTTCATCCTGAGACACAGGGCATGGCCGGAAATGCAGCCACTTCCTCGCCTGTCTCATACTACACATTCGTGAACCTGGTGCCACAGAAGGTGCCAACCTTTTTGTTGACAACCTGCTTCTAGGTCAGAGTTTCCTGCATAGCAGAGCAGCTTCCTTGCAGCAATCTATTGAAAGCCAACCCTCGACACAAGAGTTTGAAAAAGAAAAAAACATTGATAAGTAACTTAAAAACCTCATGTATCTGAAAAAGTATTTTTACTCTACTTCTAAGTAATTTCTTGATAGCTTTCTGTAGAGGGCCTGAATTCTGTCTATAACTTAATGACCAAGAGATCTGAAGCACATTTGGCACAGTGTTAAGAATGGACAAACAGGGATGGTGGTTTCATTAGTGTTTGTGTTATGCTACTCTGCAGTTTTTGTTTAAGTGCCTCTAATTTTAAAAATCAGTGCTTTATAAGCCTATACCTATATACATGAACTCTCTGTGGGAGGGCCAAACAGAGACATTTTCCTAGACTTATGGGCCCAGAACATTAACCACCAAAGGAACCTGTTTGAAAGAGTTATAAAGCAGAAAATTCAGAATCCATTTCACTTCCCTAAGTATCCTTAGATCTTCACCTGTGAAAATTAGAATGTGAATGCAAGCAGGGAGTTTTGTGACTTGCACTTTTGTGGTCTACTGAGAACAAAAGGCAGCAGCCATGGAGTAACAGCTAATGGAGGACAGCACTGACTAATGTTTGAAAAAGAGGTATACTGATAAAGGAAATCTGGCATTCCCCAAATTAGTAAAGGCTTTTATTGCAGTGTTTGAAATTCTGTAAAAATACAGGTCTGCAGTATTTTATATGTGTTCACAATAAGTACTGTGAGCAAAGCTAAGTTAATCATTTTATTGATTGAGAATATTTTATTCATATAAAATACTATTATACTATTATTGTAATTAATGATAATACTTCACATTTGATTTTACTTATATAAGCTTTAGGTACAAAAGGTAGGCCTTGTATTAAATTTATATCCTAGATTGTAAATGCCCATTTAAAAGAAATCTTAAAAAAAAATCTTTAATGCTACTATATTTCATCTTAAATTGTCTCCTATGAAAATAGGTTTTAGTTACCCTAGGGTTTATACAAATGAATTTGATTAAGTTTCTACTTTTACAGCATTAAATATTAAGCTTCTCTGAATACAAAGAAGAAAAGTGAATAAAATTTCTTAGCACTAATGACTAATATTTATCAGAAAACAGTTGATTAAAAGTGCAGTGGCTTATGCATTATGAACAAAACTCCGTTTTTTAAAAGCAGACCACCCATGTACTTCAGGCTGCAGCAAAACAAGCTGACCTAAAGTAGTGTTTTTTTGTTTGCTTGTTTTTATTTTGCTCTTATTTTTGGAAATAGTATGATTTTGATGACTTCGGTCATCATGAGGAAAAAGAGTACTTAATTGCCTTTCTTTTCTTCTTTTCTATATAGTCAATGTGTTTATTGGAATTACTTAGGGTGTGGAGGTGCATGATCTTGTTATTCAGTTCTTAGGACCATTTAAAGTTTAAATTCAACCAAAGACCTTTTACTGGCAAGGAACTAGATGGAATCATTTTATACTCACTGCCAGAAGCTTAGCTAACCATCCTAATGAGAGGGCTATGATTGTGACTTTATTTCTTTGGCCTTTATTTTTCTGAGCTCCAAAATCACTGCAGATGGTGACTGCAGCCATGAAATTGAAAGACGCCTGCTCCTTGGAAGAAAAGCTATGACCAACCTAGACAGCATATTAAAAAGCAGAGACATTACTTTGCCAACAAAGATCTGTCTAGTCAAAGCTATGGGTTTTCCAGTAGTCATGTATGGATGTGAGAGTTGGACTATAAAGAAAGATGAGCACCAAAGAATCAACGCTTTGAAACTGTGGTGTTGGAGAAGACTCTTGAAAGTCCCTTGGACTGAAAGGAGATCCAGCCAGTCCATCCTGAAGGAAGTCAGTCCTGAATATTCATTGGAAGGACTGATGTTGAAGCTGAAACTGCAATCCTTTGGCCACCTGATGCAAAGAACTGACTCCTTAGAAAAGACCCTGATACTGGGAAAGATTGAAGGCAGAACGTAGTAGTCATGTATGGATGTGAGAGTTGGACTATAAAGAAAGATGAGCACCAAAGAATCAACGCTTTGAAACTGTGGTGTTGGAGAAGACTCTTGAAAGTCCCTTGGACTGAAAGGAGATCCAGCCAGTCCATCCTGAAGGAAGTCAGTCCTGAATATTCATTGGAAGGACTGATGTTGAAGCTGAAACTGCAATCCTTTGGCCACCTGATGCAAAGAACTGACTCCTTAGAAAAGACCCTGATACTGGGAAAGATTGAAGGCAGAACGAGAAGGGGACGACAGAGGATGAAATGGTTGGATGACATCACCCACTTGATGGACGTGAGTTTTAGCAAGCTCCAGGAGTTGGTGAAGGATGGGGAAGCCTGGCACGCTGTAGTCCATGGAGCCACTAGGAGTCGGACACGACTGAGTGACTGAACTGAACTGTGACTTTATTGTATTTTTTAGGAGTATTTTATGGAATCATACAGCCTGCCATTTCTTCCTCTAGCTTACTTGCTACTAAACTTCATCCTAACCCTGTCTAGGTCACTCATATATGGCCTTCCCACCTACTGGTCTTTTCACTGGTCCCAAGGAATGCTTGTTTCATTGCTTACCCCATCTGGGTGTCATTATTCCCACTTGCTCCTCTGTTGAAAGTGAACCCTCTGATAACACTGGTCTTCCTCCCTGAGCCCTCTTCAAGGAGGCAGGTTTCCTTGCTGCCTCTGATTTAAGAGATGTTGACAAGCCTTTGCTCCCAGGGGCTGAGTCTTGGATATGTGATTTTTCAGCAGTTCCTCTTGGTATTTTGACTGTTTACTGATGCCAGCTGCTGCTGTTCACCTTCATTAGTGCAGTCTGGTGACCTCTTAAGGCATTGTTGTAACTCCCAAGGCTGTAAGGACATAAGCTATATGTCTACAACGTGTCATTATTGTTCTTCATGATCCTCAATACCAGTGATCACTTTTCTAGGCAGTAATTTTATAGTAAACATTCCTGGATTCCATTCTACTCTTGATTACTGTATTGTTTTCCAAGTTCACTGTCTGGTTTAAGACTGAATGGTTCAGAATATTCTGTGACTCCTTACGATTTACCAAATAGAATATCAAAACCTCAGTCTGACAGTCCAGGTTCAGCATGTCCTCTGCCCCCATTCATCTCAGATTTACTTTCTAAACACCTTTACTTTCCAGCTGGCTGGAGTATGTTTCCAGGCACAGTGCATTTATTTGAAATATCCCTTTCCCTCCAGTCTGTTTGAATTAAGTCATGCTCCAGTGAAAACCTGCCATAAACACCACCTTCTCAGTGAAGCCTCTCTTGATTGCCTCATCTGGAGAGTCCTGTCTTCTAGTCTCCTGTGGTCTTTGGTGGTGGTGGTTTAGTCACTAAGTCGTGTCTGACTCTTGTCCCGTGGATTGTAGCCTGCCAGGCTCCTCTGTCCATGGGATTCTCCAGACAAGAATACTGGAGTGGGTTGCCATTTCCTTCTCCAGAGAATCTTCCCGACCCAG